>MQRK01209170.1:45583-64413 GCA_001938485.1 Girardia tigrina | reverse complement strand
ATATATATATATATATATATATATATAATTTTAAATTTGAATTCAGAATTACAATTTTAATGTTCTTTTTCATTTCTTAAATTCAAGAAATCCGGAAAACATATATCGTCATGATGTCCTTCATTGAAATAAGAAATTTTGATCTTCTATCAGATTGAAATCATTAAAGTCATAAAAATATTTCAAGACTATCTTAAAATGGGTTTTATAACTTTTATATTATTAATTTATATTTTTTATTATTTCAGCGTTACAGCAACTTTAGCTGCGATTGGAGCCGCAAGTGTTCCTAGCGCGGGATTGGTAACCATGATTTTAGTCTTGACGTCTGTTGGATTACCTATAAACGATATAACATTAATTTTAGCTGTCGATTGGCTTTTGTAAGTGATTTTATTTAATTGTAATCAAAATATGTAGGAACTTATGAACATAACAAAGTTAATATTAACAAGCTTTAGGTTCCTTAAGGATCCTTTTTCCTAGTTAGAATAACAACGTTTAAGTAAAAATTCTATTACACAACAATACAAAGATCACACCTAGAACATTCCATACATACATTACGTAACATGCATTTATTAGTTTTGATTATAATTCTCCTCACAATTATTATTATTATTATTAACAAAGACCTTTCTGATAATATTGTTAATTTTCTTCAGAAATATAATGTTGTTATAATATATTCGTACAGTTCAACCTTAAGAGAAAATTCAGTTGTTCGGTATTTACAAAAATAAAATTGATTAAATTAAATAGATTAAATTAAAAAATTAAAATAAATTAAATTGATTAAATTCACAATTATTAAAATTAAGATAAAAATGTAATTATTTGACTATTGTTAAGAAACAATTATTGTAAAACATAAATCTTGTTAACAGAATTAAAATACTGAAAAAAATAAATTAATTAAGTATTTTGAAAAAAAATTATAAACTTATTCTTGATATTTTAACAGTAGCATATGTGACTAAAATATTAAATAGAATTAATATTGGATTTATTAGAAATATTATATAAAATATTCAATTATTGTACTTTAAGATCGTCGTTCGACTAAAGATTTACGCATAATTTTTCAGTAATAAATCTTAAAATATTTTAATCATTTTAAGTGAGTTAACTCGCAGTACTTTGGCATTTTTACTAGCTAAGATCGAATATTTTTAATGATATACCGTGTTTCTCGAAATATAAGACATTGTCTCATATTAATTTTGATGGAAAAATTACCGGTATGACTTATACTAGCATATGTCTTATATTAATATTCCCAAAAAAATTCTTTAATTTTTGGACTAGGTCTAATACGGGGGATGTCTTATATTAATTATATTTCTTATATTTGAGAAGCATGATATATCATTCAAAATATTCGATCTTAGCTAGTAAAAATGCCTAAATTAACATCTCTTTGAATGATACATCTGTTGGACGACCATACTAACATCTCGGGACATCTAAAGGTTTAAAAAAATGAAATTACATTTTGGTAAAATATTAAAATATAATCTCTAGATAAAAGGAGAGTATTATTTGAAAATATAAATTTTAGCATATTTAAAAATTTTTATTTCATTTTTAAAATTAATAAATTATTATTTCATTTTTTCTAACAATAATTGATTTTTTTAGTTACAAACTCGGTGGTCCCAGGTGTTTTTCTTTTACAATTTTTTAATAAACTGAAATGAAAATCTTGAAAATTAATATTCAATCTTCAAATGTAACTTATAAAAATGATAATGACACATATTAAGATTTTAGTGAGCTCGTAAATTTTTGAATTTTAAAAAACGTAAGACTTAAAACTTTTTAAAGATTAAAATGAAATAATTAAGGATTAAAACAAATTAAGTGAAAATCATATTGTATTTAGTTTCAAGTGAATATAATATTTAGCAATTAAAAAATTAAAAACTATACTGTAATTTAATTTTATAAAAAATATATAGGATTAATAAATTAAAATCGTATTGTATTTAATTTGATTTAATGAAAGAACAAAATCAAATATTGCAATTTAATATTTAAAATTAAGATTAAGCGTTAGGAAAATAAAATCGAATATATGAAATTTAATGTTTTATTATGAGTGACAATAAAAGTAAATTTTACGTTAATAAAAAATTATAATAAATTGAAAATGAAAGACATAATAAAATTTAACAAAAAAGTGCGACAAAGTAATAAAATTAATTTTAAAACTAAAGACATAAATTTGTTAAATTAAAATTTATATTTAGTATTTTTATTTATATCTGGTTTGTGCAAAATAATAAAACGTCGTTCCTCAGAAATTTGTTTAAAAAATAGTTAATTGTTATAGAAATAAATTTTAGCGTTATGAATTCTGTTATTGGTCACGAACCTAACAACACATAAGTAAAGCTTAAAAGTAAATAATCATCTTAAACCGTAAATGTTCAGGGACTTTATTTTGCATTTAGAAGTAATTAATTAATGTGATAATTATTAAATAAAAATATTTTTGTCAAGAAAATATATGCTACGAAAATATAAATAAATAATGATAATGTGGATACAGATTTTCAATTATACGTATAAAAACACATGTAGAATAAAGACGTCATTTATTATATAAACTATCCAAATAAGAAGGAAGTCACCTTATTTTCACTTGTACAAGTATCATCATATAACAAGTATTATAATATAACAATGCGATGATGGCACAATTGAAAATATAAACAGATCTCACATCACATTTATTATTTACATTTTGTAATATTAAAATGCCATATTTTAACACATTAAGGAGTAATATAATGGGGAAACGTTTAGTTATACCATTGAAGATAGAATAGGATTTTTATGCAAGAAATAAGTTTCTAGTTTTCGTTGTTAACTGTGATTTGACAAAGATGATACCCAGGTTAGAGGGATTCGCTTAGGAATTCCCGATTTCAAGGCTAATATGTGGAATTGTGTTTTAGTATTGTGTTTCTTCCACCCCGATGTTAGATTGATATTTTGAATGTTTTGAACCTTGGGGTTATTTGGAAAATAAAAATTTAAAAATTACAATAATTAACTTTTTTGCAATAAATATATAACAATATTTTAATCATAAATAATATATTTACAATAAATTAAAATATTTTTGAAAATAATTTTAAATTATTTTTAACTTAAAATTGTAAATTCCTTTTTAATTTAAATTGTAATTTAAATTTTTTCGAATAATTAGAGGTTTAGAAATAGAATTTAAATTTATCAATCAAGAACGATGTCTAGCTACAAAAGTTTTGTGGAGAATTGTGTCGGAAGCAATTCGAGTTGTGATGTCAATTAAAAAATGAATAAAAAGTCACGAAAAAAGATCTGGCTTGCGAAAGAAGAAGATCTTTTCCATCAAGATAATGTAAGTGTGGTAGTAATTAAAAATTCAATGAATTAAAGTTCAGTCTGTTGCAACACTCACCTTATTTAATAACTTTTACTTATTTTACCTCTCACTTACTCCCATGACCACAAATTTTTCCACCGAAGAAAAACTCTAAGATGTCGATGACTAATTTTGAGGACTTAAAGAATCACGTTTTTATTGGAAAAAATGCATTAAACTTAAAGAAAAAAACTAATATATTTTCAGAAAAATAAAGCATATTTCACAAACAGATTTTCTTTGTCATTTGGTAAACTTTCCAAAGCATCCCCATGTTTTATAAAGTTGACGTATTTAGTACTTTTGAGTCTGTATTATTGGAAAGATCAGGATATAGCAATGCGTTAAAATTTTTCTTCAAAGTATACTTTCAAAATCAATTAAATAATAAATAAAAATTTTAATTTTTTTGTCATTTTTCTTTTAGATAGAAAGGTGATCAATTCGTGTTGGCTTTTCTAAATATTTTATTTGCTTTTATAAAATTCTTAAAGATTTTAAACTTTCTATAGGTTCACAGATTGCAACATTGAGAGACCTAATATTTTTATTAATTATATGTATAATTTTATATTAACATTTTCTATATAGAGACCGAGTCCGGACATCAATTAATGTTCTTGGAGATGCCATCGGAGCCGGTATTGTTGACCATCTTTGCAAAGGTCATCTTGGGGCTATCACTGGAACTGAAGTAAATGAGATGGCAAACATTGAGCCAGGTGAAACAAAATCTGCGCGTCTATAAGTCATTACATAGAAGAGCTTTTAATGATTAATAAAAAGTCAATGATATTAGAAAACAAACATTATATTTAAAATTTTATTAAATTATAAATGTAATTGTTTTGTGTTAAATATATCTAATATTTATTTTGAAAATTGGTGAATTTAGCTAAAGATAGACTTGTTCTCATGTTTGAATATATATTTTCTATTGTGAATTTATTTGTAATAATATTCTAGTGTCTTTTATTCCCCATAACAAAGTCAATCTAAAGGGATCTTTACATTAACTTTTCCTTTAAAATATTGCAAAATTAATAAAATTTTTAGAGTTTATAAAGAATCTTTATGAATAGAATAAAGAAAATAATTAAGAAATTGAGCAATGTACAGCAGAACCTCTAAATTTGGCCACCCTCCAATTTTAGTTAATGTTTTATCCAAATTTTATGAATTCCACTGTTAGGAATTAAGAAATATTATCAAAATATTTGAAATAAATTAAAATTAAGTATACAAATTAAAATGTAGAAATTTTTAAATATTTACTGATTGTTATATAAAATTTTAAAAATTAATAAAATTGAACGAAACTATTTAATTATAGTAAATGCTTTTATAATTTAAAATTATAAAATTAAAGATAATTATTACAGAATTATAATAAAGATTTTTTAATTAATAAAATTTCACAAAATGATTAAGTATTTGATAATGTTATCGTAATTTAAAATTGATAATATTTATTAAAGTAAAAATTTATAAAATTAAAATAAATCAAATATTAAAATTATAACTTATTTTATTTATACCGTTTTAAGATTTATAAAATAAATTTTTCTCAAAAAAATAATAATTTTGTTTAAATATTAATATTAATTATTGGTTTTGTATTATAATAAAATATGGATGTCGGAAGTAACTTTTAACAATAATTCCGAGGATGTTCCAAGAAAATCTAACATCCACAATTTAGACAAAATGTAAATTTTATATTATAGTTGGATAACAATAACAAATTAGATTCACTTCCTCATACCATTTAATTTCTTACAATTCCAGGTCGAATATCTCCTCATTTATTCATTTCAACATTCAGCTTCTCTATTCTATGGAACTAACTTTTCCTGAGAATATCTGGTTCTATCATTGGTTCTTTAAATTTGTTGTCAACAGTACTGAACTGGTTTTCTCCCTTACATATCCTGAATCTGGTTCATTGTGTTTTTTGATTTCTCGAATGAACTGGTAATTAACTTGGACCCTTAGTTTTTTACTCGATGCATTCATATTTTCAGTAGCATTATCTTGATTATCTTTAATAAGACAGAGGTTTGCACCTGGTTTCTCAGGAATGGTCGGCTCATATATATCTTTCTTTATTGAGACCAATGTTGGTATACTCTTTAATTCCTGTCTTCTGTTCTCTTTTTTTGCCTTTTTTAGTTCATTTACAGAAGATTTTAGCTGCAAATCTTTTATGCGCTTGCAAGTGTCATCCGATCATATTATCATTTCAACGGATATAATTAACCAGTGACTGATATCATTGATCATTGTGCCACTTTCTACTTCTCCTTCCCGTTGTAAAGGAAATTTTATCGGTAATCTTTAGTAAAGCCTGTTTCTGATCTCCTTTGTTTGCTTCATACTTTTTTTCTCCAAGGATTGTCGTTTCCCCTTAAGCATCTTAGTGTGAGTCAATGTTTCAATTCTAATTCATTGAAGTTCAGCTCTCAATCATGATCAAATTGTAGAGATCGGTTTCATTTTATATACCCACATTAACTGAGAAATAATTACAATAATAAATTTCTTGCTACACTTTAATTCTATACAATTTACATAAAAATGTTAAGATTTATAAAAAAAGTAGAATGCGCTCTATTCCAAAACTTAGACCATGTGAATCAAAACTAGTCACAAAATATCAACTTCATTCTTCCAAAACTGCATTAATCAAGTACTGCGTAAATCAAGTGTTACCCATAGTGTATTTGAGGTAGACTAGAAAACTAATAATTCCTTAAACTGCAAATTCATTGAAAAAAACAATTGTTAAAAATATAGTAATTGTCTATTAGCTGGAATAAAAGATTATTTTAGATTATATTGCAGTATTGCTCATCAAATATTGCTTATTCGTCAAACTTGTGTATAATTTGTTCCTGGTTCGGTTAACTTTCTATTGAATTAAAGAGAATTCATTTCCAAGTAGTGTCAGTGTACACTAATATTATCAGTAATAGAATGAACGAAAAGGTTAACCTGACAAAGGGCTTTTCATAGCTATTTACCATAGCAATTTTTATATTTTTAGAAAAGTATTTTTACTTAACCCTTTCTGTCCTAAATACAAATATTCTATAATCTTGTGGTACATATTTGTACCGCTAGGACTGAAAGGGTTAAAATACTAATAAAAAACAAAGTTTTAATCAATGTATTTTTATTTATTGTAATATACTTAACAAGGACACGCATAAATATCTCTGAAAGTATAGAATAGATGCGACAGTTATACGAGGAAAATAATTGTTAAAATCTTTAGTTCAAATGCAAGGTTGCTGAAAAGAAGCTCCCTATTTTAAAATACCTACAATTTAATTCAAATGTGGTAATATGTTGCTAAACGTTTGAGTATACCTTACTTAACGAATAAATATTTAAGCTATGTTCTCGTTTCCTTTTTAGATCCATTACATGAATTTGTTTTAATTAATTTGTTTAAAATTTCAAAACCTTAAAAAATGGTTGGAAGTCTTTCACCGCTGGAACGTGCCCAGATAGTAGAACATTGCAAATTTCGGAGATCCATTGGTGAATGGCAAAGATGGTGGAGAACCAATAAGGGAAACATGCTCAAATTAACCGAAACATGATCAATAATTGTAATGAATAACTCATGTTAACAGGATATGTGGCTGTTACACGAAGAAGCAGTCCCCCTTCCAAGCAGAGACCCTGAAATAGTGAAAATTGTTCAAGAAATGTATTCCCGTAGCCATAGTGTCCTTTTGGTGTATACGAGTAGAGTTAAAAATAAACTTAATCTATCTTCCAGGAAATGAGCTAAATTACCTGGAAGAAAGACTTTGAGGTTCGTTAGAATGGCCAACCAGAAGTCCTGACTTAACACTGTGACTTTTTTCTATTGGGTTATTGGAAAGAGTAATTCTACTCAACCATACCAAATACGTGGAGTTATGGCCTTCATTTTGCAGGAGTTTTTTTGTGATAATAGTTTCTGCAGTTCTGGTCGACTTGAGAATCTGATGGCAAATGATGGTGTATATATTAAAATTTAAATAAATTCCATGTATAATATATTCTTTGCATATTTATTAAACGTATAATTTATATTTTAATTATAAATTACAGTTATTTTATTAAAAAGAATTACTTTTTAATCACAATATAGTTTAATGAAAAAAAATCATAAGAATTATAAATTTTGAATTATAAAATAATTTATATGTAATCAGGGGTGTAGTTAAGGGGGAGGGGATATAGAGGATCAAACCCCCCCCCACCGAAATATTTTCAAAAAATTTAATAATGTTCACTAAATATACTACAACTATATTTTCATTAAAATTTTTCTATTTAATAAAATTCTTGATTTTAATAAAATACCCATTAATAATTTGGAATTTTATCTAAAAGAAATAATTTATTTAAATATTGATAATTTTATTCAATTTGAAATACAGTGAACTCTAGTTTCACACTTTCTGGATCTAAAAAACGACAAAAAAAATATAATTTTAATGTTGGAATTAGCCTCCCCAGCTGATATATTTTTCTCTCTGATCATTCACCACTTTTTAAAATAATGCAATAATCCTCTATCTCATTTTCATTATTTTCATCATTATTATCCTCACAATCCTCATCCATTTAATCTTCGATAAATATATAATCTTCAAAAGATTTTGGATCAATAATGTCAAATTTCGTAATTAAACTATTGAATAATTCATTTTCTTCATCATTTCTTGAAATAACTGCAATTCCAGATTTTGATATCAATTTTGTATGTATCCAACAATTTTAATAACCTCTTATGAAACATAAGCATCCAACGTATCCAACACATGTCTAAAATATTCTATTAGAAATAGTTTTACTTGGAATTCAGGATTATTTAGAAATTTTTTAAAACCTTTTTTATCAAATGTTTTTTATATCTTCCTTTAAATGATAAAATAATTTCTGTAACTAGGAGCTGCATCTTAGATGTCATATGTGATGATAGGAATTATAATTTAAATTTGATAAGGTTTAAGTCATTTTGTACTGTAGCATGGTGCATATCAACAGTTTGTTTGGTAATTTGGAGGTTTTCTTAAATTATAAACCTATTTATTTATACAAATCCTGAAAATTGCAGCATTCATCCACACATTTTTATTAAAAAAATAATCACAAACTAAATTATGAAGGTTAATGATCTAAAAGTAATGTTACTTTTCGTTTTTTTAGAATTATATTTAAATTATTTTTACTAGAATTAACTAAATATACTAAAACTTTATTTGCATTAATTTTTCTATAAAATAAAATAAAATATAATAAAATTTTTCAGCTCCAAATGCATTATAGCTTCATCCAATGGTAATTCTTTCTTTGTACTTGTAAGGATTGAAATAACTCTTAGATATTTGAACTAAAAAAAGAATTACATCAATAAAATATTTTAAAATTAATTAACAATTAAGACTATTTAAAATAGATTTCCAAATCATATAATAAAATAATTTACAAGATAATAGAAATTAAAGTTTAGAATAACATTGAAAATTAATTGTAATATTTTTGGGCCTCCCATCTCTTTCAATAATGGTATTGAGCCTATAGGCTCTTTAGATGGTCCACCCAACCCAATTAAGTGTATAAGCTCCCCGATAGGCCTCCTACAGGGACGTCACTTCCGCGCACGCTTTGGCAATCCAGTCAGAAACGACCAGTCATGGATAGTAGTCCCATGATTCTGCATCCCTTTGACTGTGTACGTGGACCTTACACATCCGCGAAACGGACATCTGAAGGTTTCTCTCACAGTTAGATCTGTAAGGCGGTAGTCAAGATGGGTTTCTAAAGGAATCTCTTCTGACTCTCTTATCGAAGCAGCATTCGGATCGACGACTGGTACTTAAAATTGTAATATAAAATGTTTGAAATTTAATTAAAATTGAATATAAAGGAAAAGTAAGGTTAAATAAAATAATAAATGGTAACTTGTAAATTATAAATTATGGGTTATAAATTGCAAATTATGAATTTAAAAAAATTGCAAATTGTAAATGATAAATTATGGGTTATAGATTTCAAATTATGAATTTAAAAATTTGAAAAATTGTAGATTATAATTTATGGAATGTAAATTGTGAAGAATAAATTGTAAATTGTAAGTTATAAATTTTGTAGTATAAATAATGTTGGAAATAAGAAGAAACAAAATGAAATTAGGAATTGAATATAAGAAATTATTTAAAATTGGAAATTGTGAGTTAATTTAAAAATAAAAATTAACCGAACGAAATTAAATTTAAAACTAATGATTTAAAATCATAATATTAATACTATATAAATATTGAAATTATATTTTATTAAATTTGGTTTAAATCTGGTTCGTATAATAATTAAGAAAATTGTTCCTCAAAATTTGTTTAAAAAATTTATAATTGTTATATTAATAAATTGTTTTGCTATCTTATTTCACATTTTCACAGAATTCTAATTCTGATATCGAACGTCGTCTTTTTTGTCGTCGTCTTTTTTTCCAAACAATTTTTTTTTCATTCGTTCGAAAATTTTTGAAAAATTTGAAAATTTTCATTCGTTGTTTATAAACTAAGTTAATAAGATTTTTATACAGTTTTGGAAAGCTGACATCTCTTATACTCTTTATTCAAAACACCAAGTTGTAAAACTTTATGACGATCCTTTATTATCGTCGATAGAGTTGTTCTATTCATAGTTTTATTACACTTTCTAAACACATATTTTTCAATTTCTTCTTGTTTCAGCCTGCGATGTTTTTCTACAAAATAAATTAATGCTAGTTTAATCTTATTAGTTAATGATTCATTATCCTTTTTTTCCGTTTTTGGGTCTGGATTTCCAGTGAACTTATAGAACCTACGTTTGACTGAAACTCATTGTTAGCATTATTATCCTTGTTATAAACTGTTAATTTTGAGTTGAAAAACATTTTCTAGGTCAATCTTTTCATTCTTGAAGGAGACAATGAATTGAATTTTGACTTGTAAAATTATGATTCATTCTATATTATTTAATAAATGTGCAAAAATGTACACAAATGATTTATAAATTCATATTAACTAAAATTTCTAATTTACTGCAATTTTTATTCAAATTTAGTCTAATTTCTAACTTTTAAAAAATGTGAAATAAGAAAAATGCGAAATTATGGAGTTTTTATTCTATAAAAGCTATGATTTTTTCCAAATTTTTGTTAATAATTATACAGCTTGTAAAATTAATGATCCTGATATTAGGCAGCTTCAACTGTAAAATAAAAATAAGGTACTGGAAGAACTTTGTCAATCCCAAAGAAGATTGAACTTTTTAATATAAATTGTTGTTATTAAATTCTTTATTCCTTACAATGTTTGTAGAATACGGTGAGGCGACTTTACCGCGGCGACTTTACCGCAGGCGACTTTATCGCGGATTTTTTCAGATTTTTAATTAAGATATTTTTTGCCATTATTACCGAATAATGCTTTATTAAAATATAATAATTATAATAAAATTTTCCATTTACGTTTAAAAATATATCTTAAAATATTATAAATTTCTTTAAATTTTTCTCTCCCTGTTTTTTCAGCATGAATCTTCAATTCTTTACTTCAAAATCTGGAAATCCGATTGTTGCGTATGCAGGTTATTCTTATCGCTTTGATTATGATTTAAAATCCCTAGATGGAATATTCTGGCGCTGTTGTTGCTTATGAACAACATAAATGTAAAGGAAAAATTCATACTTCAAACAACAACGAGGCATCTATTATTTTAGGTCGCCCTTCTGAGTATAATCACGCTCCTTAGCTAGGTAAAGTTGTCGCTAGGCAAATTGCTCAGGGGGTTGCAACTCCTGCATCGCAGACAGTAGAGGCCCCGAGGCAAATTATTCAGAAATCTAAGACTGGGATTCCACTTGACGTTGCAATATTTCTTCCAAGTTATCACTCTAGTCAACGTACAATTCAACGAAAAAGAAAACAAGAGAATGTTCCTTGGCCAAATCAAAATCATCTTTCAGATATAAATGTTCCTGAAAATTTGAGGTTTACAACTAGAAATGAATCTTTTTTGATACTCGATTCTGGATCTAATGATGCCAACCGGATAATGCTCTTCAGTACAACTGCAAACATAAATCTGATGACTTCTTGTGAAAATTGGTTTATGGATGGGACATTCTCTGTCGCCCCTCGATTATTTTACCAAGTTTATACTATACATGCTTTAAAATCAAACAAAGTATTCCCTCCTGTTTATGCATTGATGACCAATAAAACTCAATTAAATTACACTCGTATGTTTGAAAAGCTTTTAAGACAACAACCAAATTTAAATCTACAAACTATTATGATAGATTTTGAAAAGGAGCAATGAAAGATGTTTCCATTGTATTTTGTATTGCTACTGTTAAAGGCTGATTTTTTTACCTGAGCCAATCAATTTGGAAAAAAATAAAAGAAACAGTTTAATGTTTTTGTATCTTTCTTCAATTTACACATCACATTTTTTGCGTTATTTGAATTTTTTAAATTAGGAATTTACTAATTTTTCGTATGTTGTTTGTTTATTTTTTTTATTAAAAAGAATAATTAAATGTCATGTCCATCTGAAATTTTCTATCCATTTATGTTTTCAAATTAAAACCTAATTATGATTCATTGTTTTATGATTACATAATTAAAATTTTTTATATATATTTTAGATGACATTGTTTACTTTTTGATAATTTTGTTGTAAATTTTCCGCGGTAAAGTCACCCGGTGTAAAGTCACCCGTGGTAAAGTCGTCCGCGATAAAGTCGCCCGTGGTAAAGTCGGCGCGGTAAAGTCGGCGCGGTAAAGTCGGCGTACCGTAGAATACATTGTAGTTTCTGTGTCTAATTGTCCTTGTTAAAAATAATAAACAATATGTAAGCCGTATTTTACATGACCACAAAATCCTTAACGATATCAGTCTGTGTATGTGTGTGGTTGATAATATTATGTGTTAATCTATCTCCCCTGAAACGAATGTAATATATTTTTTTTCAATAAATAAATTTATAATTTTCTAATGTCATTAGAAGATTGTTTAATAAATGTAGATTAATCTTTTATATTTTTCAATTTTAACTTTACCAATATTCCCAAAGAAAATATTTGGTATTTACTTGGTAATATTTGTTAATGCTTCTTATAATCCATTTAAATTTGCATTTCAACAAAATGACTAAAATCGATTTATAAATTTTATAACTTTTAATTAATTAATATTAAATATATTGTTTGTATATTATAGTGAGATTCATTTGAAACATTAATATTACCATTTTCAAAAATGCAAATCGTTACATCAACAAAGGTGACTCTTTGAAATGCTTTTTACTGTGGTATTTAATATTGAAATATGTGAATAAAACATGATGTAGAAGTTCCTAAAAAAACCGGATAATGCATTGGTACTCTTAACTATTTTATCCGTTATCCTTAGTTTATCGATCGGACTGGTGTTGAGATCTGTAACTTCGGTAACGTACAGACAAGCTAAGTTGGTTGGATTTCCAGGAGAATTGATGATGAATATGTTTAAAATGCTCATCATTCCCTTGGTGATATCCAGCTTAATTACCGGTTCGATTTCCTTAATGATTCTTTCATTGAATCAATATTTTGTCGATTTTATTAAAATTTTATTGTGGATATCCATGTTGAGTACTGAATCTTTGATCTCACAGCAGTGACATAGCAACTGTTATTTGCACCCGGGCGGTCCTAAGATTTTCCGCCCCCATCATTATCGGCAACCCTCAATGACTGTCTATGCTAAGAATTAAATAGAGTGCTGTAATCGCCAGTCTTAAACTTTGACTTTCATTTCATTTTCGTCTTTCAATAATCGTATTTTAATAATAAAATTTACGAAGTAGTTTCAAAATTTATAATTTTATTTACAATTTCCAAGCAAACTTGTCGCGCTTTCATTTCTGCAAATTTATTGATAACAGTATCAAAATTCAGTTCAACTGCAAGCTGCCTTTATATAGAACAGACTGCTAAGTCTGTAAGCATTGATTGACTCATTGTAGATCATTGTAGTTCTTTATGAGCTTTAGTTCTGAAAATGAGCGTTCGCAGGTAGCAACGCTAAAAGGCTGGGTAAGAAAGATGCGCAGCAAGATTACATTAATAGGAATTGAGTTCCCAATATGATATCTCTGTATGAAACTCAAAAGTTTTAAAGGTCCTTCGTTCCCGTCTTTTTCTTTCGTTTTAAACATTCCGTAATGGCCAACATTTCAGAATCTGAATTCTTGTTGGAATTTTATTAATTTTATTTTTTTTGTAATTTTTTTAGCCATTGAAAAATGCCGCCCCTCACAGACGTGGCACCCGTCAACCCCTCGATCCCCCATTTTACACCACTGTTTCACAGTTTTCAAAGAGAGAACACTGCGACAAATATTAAATTTATTTAAATAAAATAACAAAACAATAACATGTATCGTATTACTTCGATTTAACGCCGCGGTTTTTATTTCAAATGCTGAATCGAAGGTGCGGTGATAAATCGAGGGCGTTTATTTCAGAAATTAAAAAAAATAAAATTAAAAAAACTTTATTCAAATCAAAAATATTTTTTTAAAAAATACACAATATATTTGGTTATTTTTTATAGAAAAGAATGCCGAGCAAACGATCTTATGACCTAACTTTCAAACAGAGAGCTGTCGACCTAGTAAAAATGAAAGGAAATCGTCCAGCAACAGTGTAGCTTCATATTGACGAAAAATGGATTCGTGCGTGCAGACAACATGAAGCCGCTGGAAAGTTTTCAGATCTGGATGCATCAATTGGAGCATGCAAAGTCTCAAAACTGGCGGTGGTCGTAAAGTTAATAATGAAGAAATGGAACTTAAAATACGACAATGGATTTTAGATGAGCGCTCACTCTATCATCGAGTTACACGCAAATCTATATACAGCAAGGCTATTGCTCTAGCCAACGACCCCAATTTCCAAGCAAGCCGTGGATGGGTAGAAAAGTTTATGGAGCGTCATAATTTCGTCCTCCATAGTAAAACAACAACTGGGCAACGACTTTCACCAGAGTTGGCAAAGAAGGTAGTGGAATTCGTCTGCTATTGCAAAGAGCAACGATGCCAACATCTACTGCGGCCAGAAAATATTGGCAACATGGACGAAACCGCAATATGGGCGGATGTGCCCGGAGATGCAATAGTGGATATTCGTGGAGTACAGCATGTTCCCATGCTTACGACTGGACATGAAAAAAGTCGCATCACAGTGTGTCTGTCAGCTATGGCTGATGGACGTAAATTACCTCCGTCTGTCGTGTTTAAAGGAAAAAGAATGCCGACAGAGTTAGTAGGAATACGAATAATGAAATGTCTGACAATGGTTGGATGAAGCCTTACAACACTATGACGTGGATTAACAAGGTGTGGGGTAACTTTGCCTTTCATCAGAGACTCTTTGTATGGGACTCATTCCGTTGCCATTTAACCACTGAGGCACGTACTGCTCTGAAAGCTTCAAAGACAACAATGGCATGCATTCCCGGTGGTTGCACGAAGCTTCTTCAACCAGCGGATGTGTCATGGAAAGAGCCGTTCAAAGACAAGTATCGCGAATTTTTTGAAAATTTGTTACAAGATAAAAGTCGACCAGCTAGTTGTACACCTGCAGGAAATCCTCGCGCCTCTGCAAAGCTGATATGGTAAAATGGATAAAGGAAGAGTGGAATAACGTGTCACAAGAAATAATTATCAAGTCTTTCAAAGTGTGTGGCATCACTTCTTCCGATACTGACGTCAACAGTTGTACTAGAAAAGGCAAAGTTGCAGAATCAGCTCGAGATGAACTCATCTAGCCAGTGCAAGAAACTATACCATACATGTGCGAAGACGAAGATGAAGACGATGATGGGAATGATGAAATTGATGACGCGGATGAGATAGAAATAGGAGTGATATAATACTTTTTATTTAATAAAATTATACTGGTGCTTGAAACACAATCTTACTTTTAGATATATTATATTATAAATTATGACTGATTGTACAATTATATTCTTTAAAGCGGCGTTTATAAGAGGGCGGCGTTAAATCGAAGTAATACGGTATATATATACCAGGTTATTCATGTTGTTTTGGGAATATTATATTTGTAGAAACTTTTGACACTGATTATATTATTCCTCGAAATACAGTCCATCATTTTCAGTGACTCAAAGCCATCTTTCTGCCTATTGCTCAATCACATGGAGTCTTAGAGGGAAAAATATTTGGCGATTCCAGTTTTGACTTCCTCTGAAGCAAAGTGTCTCTCGTGTAAGAAATGTGAAAAGGACCGAAACAGATGATAATCAGAAAGGTCAATCAATACGCTGGGTGGAAAATGACATCGATACCTTGCAGTTCCTGAATTTTCTGCTTCATCCTTCATGATGTATGACTGGATAGCGAGTACTCAAAGCATCATAAACTCATTGTAATTATTCAGCATACAGGTTACCATTGACGACTCCGACCATTAGGAACAAGTTTCCAGTGCACAGCTCCCTCATAATTCCACTAAAAGCACAACATCACCTTCTTTCCGATTCGACCTTAACGAACAACTTGCTGAGTTGCTTTATCATACTGAAGCCATTGTTTACCTCCGCTAGAATTACTGAAAAAATCCACTGTTCATTTCTTATAGTAATATTGCTTCAAAAACGACTGTATGTGTGGTTATTGAGTAGTTCGCGGCAAAGATCAATTCGACGCTGGGCTTGAACATTTGTCTACTCGTGGGAAAGTCGGAGTGGATTTTTATTTACAAAACCTAAGTTATGTAAATGACGGACAATGGTGTTTTGAGAATAGTCGAGATGCTCGAGCAGCCTGCGGGTGCTAGTACACAGCTGCTGCTCCACCATGGCATGAAACGCCTCTTTATTTACAACTGATGATCAACCTGAACGTTCCTGATTTTCAAGACTCCTATTTCAATGATTAAAATGACTGTATTTTCATTAAGTACATTCTTACCTTCCTAGTTACAGATTTCTCGAGTTGCAGCTGCTGCTCTTAGGCCGTTTTTCCAATAATGACAAAATAAGACACAAATTACTGTTTTTTCTTCAATCATTCTAAAATCTAAATAAAAGTGGAATAAAGTTTAAAGATTTAACTTTTAAATAATATTTTAATTAAACTTTTTATGGGCTTTTAAATGATACCAAATGTTGCGCATAAATTTTAAACTTAAATGATCTGGTAGTACAGAAAAATTAATTCAATAAAAAACATGAATAACTTTTGACTCAACCCAGTATACATTAGTAAGTTGTAAAGTTTGAAATTTTTAGAACTTAGTTCAAAATTTATTGAAAATTTACCAAAAGAAATATTTACAGGTGCCGCCAAAAGTTTAACATATTCATAAAAATCGCCGATTTGCGAAATTCGTTACTCTATTTACAAGTATAGTTACAGTATACTAACAGTATATTTAATGGTTTGCATAATTACTTTATGTCAACCAATTATTTTAATCGTATTAATAGATTTCTGATAATTGAAGGTCACACGAATCGTATTCATTATTTATGTCCCGAAAACCAGAGGTTACCACCGAAATCAGGGCCAAAATTGTTGCTTACGAACACTGTTGCTCGAAGCAAATGGATATTTCTCGTGCTGAGCGAGTAAACCAGTCAGTTGTATCCCTTACTTTGAAGAATTACTGAGAATGTGGCAATTTTTCCATCAGCTATGCGATGTGGAAGGCCCAGTGTGATATCCACATAAAGAGATAAAACGGTCCATCTAATGTGATCTGCCAAAAAAATTTAAGGAGAAGTACCAAATTCCCTATCTGATCGTCCAATATAACGCCGCCTTCAAAATTCTGGGGCTTTATAGGGTGCAGGCCAATCGAAAAACTCCTTCTCTCTCACAAGAATATAAAGGATCATATTGCCTTTTTTAGGAAGTAAATGGCTCTTTGACGTCAGAGATGTGGAACCGTGGGTCATTTTTCTATGAAAGTCAATTTTTTCAAATCAATAGTTTACATATATATATTCGCCGTTCAAAAAATATACATCAAAAGCTCAAGTACACATTGGTAACGGTGCAACATCAACTTTCCCTCATTTTTGGGGTGTTTCTGTGAAAGTAAGGCGTATGATTTGTACTTCTTACCCAGGAATACAACGATAAATGTGGTAAATTATATTCATGATGTTTTACAGCAGCATCAGCAACCATCAATGGAACGACTTGTTTGCAATTATATTCAGCATGATGGTGTACCTTGTTAGAAAGCCAGAGTTGTGTCAAACTGGTTGACCGTTGAAGATATCGAGGTGTGGTTGTGGCCAGAACAAAACCCAGATCTAAACCTCATTGAGAATATTTGGCTGAAAATGAAACACAGACTTTCAATGGAGAAGCCTTTTAACGTGAACAATCTGATGGAGATCATCCGAAAAGTTTGGTCAGTCTGCCTTTTATAATGTTCTGTCTAACAGCATGTCTCGTCGGAATCAAGAGGTCTTAAAAAATAAGGGACACCATTCAAAATAATGAGTTCTACTTACTACCAATTAAAATATTGAACTTCAATAAATTGTTCTGTGCCTGTTTTATATTCCGAAATATCTTGAGAATTTTGTTATTTTTCTTAATTTCGCTAAATACGCTAATTTTTTGACGACAGCTGCATGTCATTCGTCACAGTATGCACTCATATTATCGATACGATTTTTGCCATTTGAGCGGCGGCTTGTTGAGGCCATTTGAATAAAAATTTAGTTTGTGAGAATCTATAAATTCCTGGAAGGTCATTTTTAGAGCATCATCGGAATTGAATTTTTTTTCTATCAAAAATTTGTTTAAATTAAAGAAAAAATGGTAGTCAGTTGAGTCTAGATCTGGTGAGTATGGAGGATGCTACATAAGTTTCAACTCAAGTTCCTGTATTTCTATCCGGGTCTTGGGTTCAATATGTGGTTTGTTTTGTCGTAAAGCAAGATGAGAGTCGACCCGTTTTCCAAACGCAGCTGTCTTTCTTTGAGTTTCCACATCATATCTTCCAAGTGGTTGCAGAAAACATATCCTGTGATCCACGAACCAGGTTAATGAAGTCATAATAAAAAAACACCTGCGGCGGATCACCAAACACTGATGAATTTTGTGCCTTGGATTGTGTTTTTGTGCTTAATTTATGTTCATTCAAATTGCTGAACATTTGCCGTATTGGATCAAAAAATTGGCATGATCTGTTTTCGTCCTACTACAATGGACTGAATGTTATGGGCACGTCAATTGATCGTGGTAAATTGGTCAGGACACGATTGGTCGGGAAATTTGGTTAAGACGACAATACATATATATATATATATATATATATATATATATATATAT
>MQRK01209170.1:4328-32744 GCA_001938485.1 Girardia tigrina | reverse complement strand
AATATTTACGGTACTAAATTAATAATGGAAAAAATTAAAATTCGAGCAATTTTCTTGTACGAATTTAAACTGGGTCGTAAAGCAGCAGAAACGGCTCACAATATCAATAAAGCGTTTGGAAAGGGAACAGCTTCTGAGTGCACAGTGTAACGATGGTTCTGAAAATTTTCTGATGGAGATGAAAATCTTGTAGATGAAGAAGTTTGTGGTCGTCCAGTTACTGTGAACAACGACAATTTGAGGACAATGGTTGAAACCGATCCCCGTAAAACAATCAGAGAACTTGCAGATGGGTTAGGCATTAGTCATTCAACAGTCCTGGATCATTTCAAACAACTTGGAAAAATCAAGAAACTTGATAAATGGGTTCCACATGATTTGAATGAAAATGAAAAGAACTGACGTTATGAAATTTGTTCTGCCAATCATCTTCGCAATAAAAACGATTTTACTTTTTCAGGTATTTGTACAACTTCCTACGTGAAAAAATTTTTAAAAACCAAAATGATGCTCAAAATGCCTTCCAAGAATTCGTCGCTTCGAGAACCGATGCATTTTATGCTGATGGAATAACATTAAAATATTTTTCATTTTTTTCTTTTTTATTAAAGAAAATTCTAAACATAATTGAAACTTGACCCTTTTGAACCAATCACGCAAAAACTCAACACAATTTATCAAATATACAATAGTCCCATTCTGTAGCTGATTGAATGATTGACTGATTCTGTGCGGAAAGCTCATATTATTTACTTACAATTGTAAGTAGATGATTAAATTATCTACTTACAATTTTTTGGCAAAAATCGTTTTACGATTATCTACAAATGTTTAAAATGTTTTTCTTGCTATTTTAACCCCCTTTCCATGATGCTATGGAGTTATTATCGCTTATTATTTGTATTATTATTACTATTATTCTTATAGTTTCTTTTTATTTATTATAAAAAATTTTAATTAAAAAAAATTAAAATGAAAAAAATTGAAAAATTAAACAACCAATTTGAAACAATAAATAATAACTTATAACTACTATTTATAAATTAAAACAGAAACTTTCAAAGATGAAAATTTAACTCCCCCGTCATACATGATGGGTGTTTTTCTAGTTTATAGATATAAGTATATTTATTTATTTAAAACCAAAAAGAATTATTTAAAAGCTAAATTGTACAAGGGTAGTGACGACCAATAAACATCTAAAAAGCATGGGGCCATTACTCCACTGACTTGTTTGTTTGTGGTAAATTGTCCTGTACTCGATCTCGAATGATCGACAATGTTACCTGAAATCTCGGACTAACTTTGTGGTTTCGTCTTCAGCGACCGGTATAATTGTCATCCCAGTAGTCATACAAATTTTCAACAACATCATTCGGTTCTTCAAAGGCATTTTTTTATAAAAACAGGGGGAATAAATAAAATACCTAGCAGCATTTTAACGAATAAACGTACTTTTCACTGCATGATTATGTGTCTTGATTTCTCAACAAATTGTATTATGAAAATAATTTTTAATTTATCCTAAAAATTTCTAATTCTAAAAAAATATTTGTTGTAATTTACAATTTGTAAATAAAAATAAAAATTATTTTGTCGGGAAAATTGGAGTTATTTATCATTTCTTTTTATAATTCAACAATCACATCCCTGATGTGTATTATTTAAATAAATTTTAAACTGAAATAAAAAAAATAATTATCGGCGATATTTTGTAGGGAAAATTGCAGCTATTTTTTCGGGTCACTGAGAGACATTCCAAAATTAATATTTACTATTTAAGCACATACAACATTTAAACATTTCTCACTAGGCCAATTAGAACTAAAGTTATTTTTTTGTTTATTAATTTTGATGGTTTAACCCTTTCGCAGCTGCTGGGACACATATGTCCCAGTGAATGTTTAAAAAGGCTGTTGGGACATATATGACCCATCATAAAAGACGAATGGGATATATTTGTCCCAACCTCCCCAGCCCGCCCCTGAATAAATTTCCAAAAAAAACTTTTAAATAATAAATTTCAGACCGGAATAAACAATATATATTTAACAAAAATTATCTATAACTTAAAACGGAAAGCCGCTGCGAAAGGGTTAATAATCATCAGCAGTCTTAACAACATCAATATAATTTTTTGAACATTTATTAATATCACAAGCAGAATTGTCATTACAATAATTATTCAAACCACTTTCGCTACTCGACATTTTTCCTGATTAATATATATTTCTGAGTTTCATCCTACTTTTTAAAATAAATTAAAATATTTATTAATATTAATTAATTATCAAGATTCTAATTGGTTTAAATTAAATCTAAACATTTAAAAAAAGTACCAATTAAATTAATATATTAAAATTTTAAATTACATTAAAAATTAAATATTATATTCGAAAAATATTTTAAATCTTTTTACTTCAAAATTAAATTAAATTATTTTCAATAAGTAGGATTCAAAGAAAATACCAATCAGTCATCTGGGTAGGAAAGACACAATCCGAATCAACATACAACATGCACAATATAAAATAACAAACAATTCAAAACAGTCCTCGCAAGCAGAATAGATAATTTTTAAACAGTAAATTTCATATATGATGTAGTTAGATATTTTACAATCAATACTTCATCATTATATCATTTAATAACTAATAATCAAGTTATAGAGAGTGCTGTTTGGATGTAAATTTTAGATTTCAGATCTCGTGTGTATATTATTGGTTTCACTCAATATAGAATCACTGTTATAATAAAGGTATTTGTAATGTTGAAAATTGTAAGAGATTTATAGATTCTCAAAATTTTAAAATTCTGTACACTCAATTCATGATTTTTAGGCGACTGACCCGAGATTTTTTTTCGACATTTTCAAGATGGTAATGAAGTTGCTTTTTTTACACCTCTAATAGCTTTATTTCCTTGCTGAATTTCTACTTAACTGCTTTTGTAGAACTTTACCCCTAGTACTTTCATGAGCTATTATCATTGTTCGTGTCATTTGGAATTAAGTCTTAAGAGTCTCACGAGTGGTGTCTATAAGGACAATAGTCTTTTAGTAAGATGTGATCGTCTACTTGACACAAAATATGTCATGTTTCTTACGTTTTGAGATGCAAAAGACGTGATCGATGCTAACTTTGACATTTTGATTTTTACAACAGATTATAATTCTAGGCTCGGGCAACAGACCAGAAAGCTTAGAAGTAAGAGCAGAGTCAGTTAATTATACTATTTGAACGATAATGTACTCATTTACACTAGTTGGCTGATATTGTAATTAATTAATGATTGTTGTCTTCCTCTACTCTTCTACCTTCCCTAATGATTTGATTTAATATCTTCCGATTATTATTTCCTAAGCCAGTTATCAGCTCTTAACATTTTGCTATGAAAAATATCCTATTGCACCTAAACTTTACAAGAATTATGCGTAAAATACTAAAATTCTACATTTGTTTATTTAGAATAATAGAAAGGAAAAAGAAATATTATTTTTATGTGATAAGAGGGTGTTTTATATTTTTCAGATGTCTAGAAGAAAATCTTGGTGTGGATAAAAGAGTGACAAGATTTATACTTCCACTTGGAGTTACAGTAAATATGGACGGAACTGCTCTGTATGAGGCAGTTGCTGCAATTTTTATAGCTCAAATGAATGAGATCAATCTTAATTTTGGCCAAATTGTTACAATAAGGTTTGTATTATTAGATGTAAAATAAAATATTAGAATATTATAAACTATAACAGAACCTTAATTTTGATTTTAAATTATTTATTTAATTCAATGATTCCATAATTGAAAATGGCATCGAAAATATCTTAACAAAAATAAAAATAAACTACATTTGGTAAAATGAAAAAAAAATAAATTTAATACTTAAACAGGTCCAAAGTTTTCTACTTTGACTAACTTGAGATTATCATGATTGGTTCCAACTTTGCTTATCGTTTGACTTAACATCGTTATTATTCATTTTGTGTAAACAAAAGTTTATTTTTATAAGTTCAATTGTTTCACTAATTTTATGATGAAATATTCTATGTTTTTAGATATTTAAAATTGAGTATATAAAATTGAGTATACTCATATTTTTGATCAAAGAAGTTCATTTTCCCTCAATAATCAAACATCAATTAGACAGGGTATTTGAAGAGACTTCCCTATCATATTCACAGATCATGGAGTGGACTAAATTATTTAAACTGGAACGAGAAACACTTGATGACGATGATCCCTCTGGTCGACCTGTAGAGGTGATCTTTATAGACACTATATCCCTTATATTATGTTCTATCTGACAGATTTTTGAAAATAAATGAGTTTGCAGCAAACTTAAAGCTATTCCACTAACCGTCATCCGAATTCTTCTTCAAAAACTGCACATGAATAAATTTACTATAAGGTAGATTCCACATCTTTTTTTTCTCAAACAGGAGAAAAAGAACCGACAGATAAAAATCATTGATATTTTCTAACGAAAAAAAATATTCGTATCAAACGAAAGCAGCTGACTCAGACAAAAATGAAATAAATCTAAAATCATTATCTATTTAAACATACATTTCATAAACAAGTAAAATATAAAAATAGTTTTTGAAAAAAAACACGCATATACAGTCGAATCCTGTTTTAACGAACCCTATGTTAACGAAAACCCCGATTTAACGAGCATTTACTTTACACTCTATAAAATAAAAACCTCGACTTAATAAAAAATTACATGTCGAACACCCCATTCTGTTTCATATTTTCATATTTATATCTTAAGTCTGGTTTACATTAAAGAGCAATGTACAGCGATAGAAAATATTGACCTTCTTTGCCTTGCGTATTGATCGAACCAGACTGTAATTGACTGTGAATTTGATTTAATTAGACAATTATACATTTTTATATTCCTGTAAAATTAATTAAAAAGCTTGTTTTAAAATTTAAAAAGCCTTTGCTTTCCTGTATTATTTGTTTAATAATACGACTGCAGCAGACATAATTATTCTTGTGAGGAATATTTTTAATTTGGTATGTTGAGTTTAGTCATTGAAAATGTGTTTCTCCAACCTATATGAAAAATTGGTATTTTGGATGTTCGTGATTAATAGTTATTCGAGCACAGTTTGCATTTAAAATGGAAATGTTTTACACTAAGAGTTAAAACAAATATGTCAAAAAATCAATTAAAAATATCTACCAAAAATAATTTTGTAAGATAAAATTTAGAAGTAAACAAAGCACATTGAAAATTTATTCTCAAAACAACTTAAATTTAAATATCAATCTTCCATCTGGGTGGGAGAAACACAATCCTAAAACAGCATACCAAACAACATACACAATAAACATCATTCAAAAATATAATTTATTTTAAGATACAATTAAAATATTTATACAAATTTTTTGACACTCTTTCTGGAAGATATTATCGTCTAAAAAAATTTATATTTTTTTCATTATTTCTGGATTTTTAAAAATACGCAAGATGTAAACTATCCAAGTTATCCATGACCGTTATTCCTAAAGACAGGTCATTGTCTCAGTACCTTAAAAAGTATTAGGTCAACTTTTAATTTTTTTTAATTTCAAAAGTCGTGTTATGAAAATAATCTTTTTTAATTATATAGTATATCGGCCACATTCCTTCCCCCTTTGGTCATGTTTTTTGGCTTGAATTCTTAAAATAGAATTGTTCATTTTGAATTTATCATAAAAAATTTCAAATGTGTTTTGTTTTCTTCCTTGTATATACAGGAAAAAAATTTCCTCAAATTTGATTTCGACTAAATTAAGTCTTTAAATATTTTTTTGATTTTGAAAAACATTTTTGTGGTCTTATACCCATTTTTAAGAATAGAAGAAATAATGAATAAAGTATAAATTTTTCTAAACATTAATATCTTCCAGAAATAATCTCTAAAATTTTTTATATTTTAATTTTATCTTAAAATAATCACAAGTTATTTTTATAAAAAAATATTGTTCTTAAGAACAGTCAGAATAAAAGAAATTTTGTCATTTTTTGCTATAAAACCATATGTAAATTATATAAATTCATACAAAAGGTATAAACTAGTCAAGTTATTCATGACTGTTGGTCGAAACGACCGGTCACCGTTTTCAGTATCTTAAAAGGTATTAGATCAATCTTTAACTTTTTTTATTTGCAAAAGTCGCTTTATGAAAATAATCTTTTTTAATTATTTAGTATCACGGCCACATTAGCGGCTGTAAGTGCAGCAGCTGTGCCTAGTGCAGGATTAGTAACCTTGCTTTTAGTACTTTCATCAATCGGAGTGCCAACGAATGATGTCTCGCTGATTTTTACTGTTGATTGGCTTTTGTTAGTAAATTCAACTTTTTATAAATAATATTTTAAATATAATAATCATTTAGAATCATGATATTCCTTTCATAATAAGTAAAATTTTCGTACGCTGACTAATTTAAAGATAGTACTCAAATGTTGTTTTTTTTCTCAAATTTAAAAACCCTATACAAACTATTGTAATTTGATTGTTGCAATTTATTTAAAAGCTTATTTTTTAACTTGATGAGACAATAATTTTCCGATAAATGAACTAAATGACTAAATGTTTAAAATATGTCTATATAAGTTCTTAATGCGCCCAGAAAGTGATGAAATTGTATTTATTTAAAAGTATCCAACACATTTTTTATAAATGACACTAACTTATAATTCCATATAATCGCCAGTTACATCAATTGCTGCTTGGCAATGAATATTAAGTCCTTTCAGTTCATAATTGAATCCATCATTAGGTATGCTCTTCAATATGCTGGACATAGTACCTGTAACATCATCCTTCTTAATAAATATATCTTGTCCTAGGTGTCTTTTAAAGAATTTAAACTCCAATCGGTCAAAATCATTAAAATTAGATGAAAAATTTTTGCTAAAATAGATTAATTAAGAAAGTAAATTTTCATGGGATAAATAAGGACGCACATTGTCATGAAATGAATTAAGTCCATGTTGTAAAAGTTTATTATTCCAATATTTCAAACATTTTGCAATTTTGTTTTAAGAATGGTAATGCAACGATGGGAATCAATGGTTTCACCTATGTCGGTCACTTCAAGGGCAAATATTTTTCAAAACAATCAATATGAGAAGCTGTAGGGTTTCTTGAATTTTTTTTAAAATTTGCTCAAGCATCTGCTTTGTGATTTCAACATTTTGGATGCTTTAAATTGTTGTTTGAGGTCCGATTTTTGAACAACTTCAAACGATTGTCTTTTCCTACTTGAATTTAATTAATCCATCGGAAAACGAAAAAACACGATAAAGCTCTATTTCCTCCTACAATTTTCAAATTACTGATAATTTTGGTTCCTGCTTTACTTCTCATGTTTTCAGTGTACAAAGAGAATCGAAAGGTAGATTGTTTTGCTACCGTTTCTTTAGTTGGTAAAAAGCTTTAATTAGTAATTAAATTAATCAATTTTAAGCTGTCACAATAAAGTTTTTATCATGTTAAAAATAAATTAAACGTTTTTTAATATATAAAGTGCTTATTTATTGTCTACCTACTAATACTGAAGTTTCCTTCACACAACAACTCCTAAAGTAACATATTAATTCAGATTTCCATTCTTAAGTCCTCAAAAAATTGTTTTCAAGACATTTTAGACGCCATATGAATTAAATTGTTGATATTTTTTATATTTATTAATAATTATTTTAAATAATTTTTACAAATTCGATCATATGAAATTGGAAAAGAACAGCATCCCTTTCTCAATAAAGAACAAGATGGATTTAACCAATACACATTAAAGCATCTCTTCAGAAAACTTTATCGATTGGGGAGTGTAAACTGCATTTACTTAAATTAAAAAATATTATTTTTAATTATGAAAAAAAGATTTTAAAACAACTTTTGTTGTTTTAATAATCAAAATTATCAAATCATAAATTTTCAAAAATCGTGTTTTATTGTTCTTTTAATAATCGATGGATGAAATTTACAGGGAGTTTTGAAAAACCTGCAATATGATAAAAAAAGTTACATATTTGAAAAAATATTTTTAATAAACAATATATTCGAGAAGAATGAACCGTCATTTTCAGGTCATTGACTAATTATTTGATTTAACTGTTAATAAATGCAAAAATAAAATATGTTAAGAGTAATATTGCTGAGCATATGAAAAAATGTAAATGTGATATTAATATTGATAATTTAAGATTCTATGTAAGCGTTTTGATAGTTATTGGGAGTGTGTGTCACTTGAAATATTGATAATTAAATCGCGTTGACCGAAATTAAATGTTCAAACATCAGTCTCAACCGGATTATTGAGTTTTTTTGATTAATTAGGTTTAGCAGAATAACCGAAATCAACAAAGAAAGTTATTCCCTTTTTCTCAATGTTGTCGATGGTTACTACAGTCCAGTGTGAAATTGCCGTATTTCTAAACTTAGAATTAAGTTAAATGTTTTCTAATCAGTCTTAAATTATGGAAATTTTAGAATTTAAACTTCGGTTTGTATTGAAACTTATTGGTAAATATTGATGATTTAAGACAATACTTTTCTTCGATGGTTAAATATTTTTTCCATTAAAAAAACTAAAATTTCACTAATAAATTTTAGAAAAATAATTTCAGAAGAGGCTAATCTATAAATATGACTAACATAAAATTTTGGAGTTTTACAGTAAAAGTTAAAAAACGGACTTTCAAGAACATTCGTTTTTATAAACATATTGAAATTTAAATTGTATTACCGAATAAAAAATTTAAAATAAAACCCAACAAAATGCTTTTACTAATGTTTTACTAACATTTGTCAGTCACAAAAATTTGTAAGCTCGGAACCCCTGCTCGATGCGTCCAGAATTGACAGGAACAGAAACAAAAAGCCCAGCAGTGCTTGTTAGTAGTTGATTCCTGTCATAAATCCCGCACTAAAAGGCTAGAGTATCATCACAATTTTTCCCATGCATTTCTTTCATCATTTTTCGATAGATCAGGCATTCTGGAGTCAACAAAACTTAGAATGTCGGCATAGTGACATAAATCGCTGCGCAAGAGGATAAGCTGATTTGGATCAAGCACTCTAAAAGCATTTAAAGAAATTTCTTATTTTCCGTGATTCCAGAAAATTTTTAAATTTCGTGTTTTTAAGAGAATCCTAAACGGAATCCCAGAAAACTAGTGTATTTAATTGTACTATATTACATGAATTATAAGTATCTTGATAAAGGATAAAGACAATAAGTAAATAAACTTCTCGTGAAAATAAGAATTTAAAACTCGTCCGGTATCTTTCTAAAGATTGTAATAGTTTACTTAATATGAACGAAAGGTGAGCAATAAGTTTCCGGATGTCGAAAAAGTATTATTCCAAAATATTTATTAAGCTCTACAACGTTTCAAAATATTCAAAATTTGTTTCAACGCAAAGTTTAATCCTGTTAACTACTTATTCCAACAAATAACAATGCTGAATCAGGTTACCCTTCAAAAAGTTTTGTGAATATCTTGACCGCATCTTCTATAAACTCGTAGTGAATCCCTGCATAATCCACTTCACATTTGGAAACGCGAAGCAGTCGCATGTACCAGGTTCTGACTGTAGGATAGGTGGCTGACTTTTTTATTGCATTCTCGGGTACGAAAATCCATTATACCATTCGACTTGTATAATGGATAGATGGACATTGGAATTCTCTTGATACAGCAGAATTCCTCAATTGATGATCTAAAGTCGTTGCATGTCACATGATCATCTCTGACCACAAAAACGCCACTATCTGCTTATTCACACTGGGCGCTTGCCCGAACTACCCTGGCTGCTAGTTAATTTCCTTGTCATAACTGTAAATTTTGTCTAAATTCGTCAACATTTAGCATCTTTTAAGCACTGTGGAACCGCTAACCATCAATCGTAGAGAGCATCATGCGACACCAATTGATTCAGGCGCCTTTTGTTTTTAGTAGGTCAATGTGTGACCCAACGGGGACAAACCATCCAGAGGCTGTGTTTGTTAAGTAGGATAGGGAGGATTTATATCGATGAGATTCTGATGGTTACCTCTAATTGTGCAATAGTCACTTGTGCATCTTCCTCTTGGTAGCTTTTACAAAATGAGCCTCGTTATCCAGCTGGCATTGACCATATCTAAATTCTGCAAAGCACTCAAAAGCAATGCAACGTGAAGTAGCATCATTCCTTCAAGCTACATGAAGCCTCCCAATGCTCTACTGCGGCGTTAGGCTACTTTTGTAATTGCAATTCCATAAACTATATGTAAGCATCGTAGCTTAATAAAATAAAAGCCATTTAAAAATATTTATTGTTTATTAACATGTAGCTTGACATGCAAAAACTTATTACTTACACCTTGTTTTTGTCGAATCCGTCTCCACTTTCCAATCAAGATTTTTGGCCCTGAAGAGGACCGTATTTCTTTCGCCTTTCCATTTGATATTTTCATCATTGATTTTCTGATTATTTTTCGAGAACTCCAAATAGATATCGGCGTCATCGAATTCGGCTTTTTCGTCATTGTTCAGAGTGTTCTCGAAGATCACAATGTTTATCGAGTTGTCGCTGTCGCCCGTCAATGCGCTCAGTTTATTTCGCTCTTGTTTCAGTGCATATTCCAACATTTTTATTCGTCGAATCAAATCACATTTCACTCTCCTGACATTTTCTTTCGCCTTGTAAATAATTTATTTTTGCCTGAAATTCAGCTCGTTCCCATTCACTTCCCATTGAACGGTTTGATTTCGATTTTCGTCCATTCGTTTTGTAGAAATTGAATGATTCCAGTTAGACAATAATTGGCACATTCGTCCAAAATCGGATAATCGTACGAATAATCTTGTCTCGATTTTATGTTCAATCCATCATCCATTTCAAATATAATTTACTTATAATTCCAAAAATCAATGTTTCTATCAATCTTTTAATAAGTAATTCGTTTTAATATTTTTCTATTAATTCTAATTAACAAAAAATCGATATTGAACTATCTTTATTAGATATCAAAACTAACATTAATTATAATAATTCGTTTAAACAAACGAATTTTTAAACCATAAAAAATTTAACTTCTCAATAATGTATATACATATACATATATAAATATATATTATATAATTTTAATGACTTGAAATTGGAATGCAAAATTCCAATTTCAATGTTAATTATTTCTTTAATTTTTTTTATTAACCCTTTCCTGGCTGAATTAAGAATATCAATTTAAACACACCAAAAGTATGTAGTAAAATATATGCGAAAGCAGTAAAGTAATTAGAGTAAAAATTTAATTGACAACAAATATATCTTCTTATCGATCTAAATAAAAAATGTTATCCCTATTCATTCATAGATGGCTATACAAGTCTGATATATATTATGATTCCATATGGCATCAATAGTCAGTAAAGGGTTAATTCAAATCTGGAACACACCTCATATCTAGAAATTTGTTTTAAATAAAAATTTAAATTATAGAATATAGTGTAATTTTATCAGTATAATTAAATAATATGAACGAAAACGAAGTAGTGCGATTTAATCGTGAAATTTATTATTAAAAAAATAAACAAAACTAAATTCAAATAGACAATAAATTTTAAATCAACACACAAAAATATATAACCTCTGTCACACATAAACAGTCTAGGATAAAAAAATATATGTATAACATATGCCAAATTAAATCTTCATCAAATTAATTTATTGATTTTGTGATCGCTAAGCGATCATTGACCATATTATTAAAATTTAAAATCAAATAACGATATATTTCAACGGAGATCTATTTGAAGCTTATTAAGAGTTATTCGAAACATATCAAAGAGTTTTCTGTTGATGCGGTAAAGTTATGAAGGAGATGTCTTGATAGGGTTAATATGTTCATTTCTATAGATAATAGACATCGTGAGTCAATGGTTCTTTTGGCTTGACAATAAAAAAAATTTCATTGCGTCTGGATGTATTGAAAGCCATTTGTAATCTGCACTCTCAAGACAACCGATTGTCACAATATATTGAAGACATAGCCGAAAATATATTTGCACTGTGTGATTTTAGAAGTTCTCCTGAACCAGTATATTATTTCGAGTTTCGAATATAGGTTCTCATTTATTTATCTCTATTAGAAAGATCGCTAGTTTTTGGCAAAGGTGATCGGTTGGTTTGTGCTGTCCTTCCCAAATTACAACACGGTGAAGTACTTTGCTGCAATCAAATCAACATTGAATAAGTTAGTGAGTGACAAGAAACGAGTGGTCCGTATGGAAGCCGCTAAATCAAAAATGATTCTCTTTTGCTGAATCAAACTGTGAAAATATAATTTTATCTATCTGAATTTTGTTTTTTTTGCATTTCAGTATCATCGGTATTGAGAGATTCCAACCAAACATTAATCAAAAAACTGATTCCGATAATCGCAATAAGACAGATTAAAAAAAGACAACATCAACATAAAAATTCTTCCCTCGCTATAAGTAATATATAAAACAAAAATCACAAGCACGCCATAAAAAAATGAACAAACAATTATGCACATCCATCATCAAACGAACATGTATAGGACAATACATTTACGGATTGCAATTTAGGTATTACAAAGAACAAAGATTTCATTATGAAATCAGGACGAAAATTTTATATCGTAGCGAATATCTGATTAAAAATATGTTTTATTATTGTCAGTAGCATTGACATTATCTTCGATATTATTTGATTCAAAGTTTGATTAGAAGTCATAATTTCACACAAAAATTTATTTGATGAATTGAAAATTTTAGTAACCCATAATAATAATAAACATCTCGTAAAGATAATTTGTTTTATTCAGCATAAAATGTCGTATATTTATTTTAAAATTAATTTCAATATTTTTGTAACTCGACATTTTCTTACTTTCTGTTTTTTTTCATTGATCCTTTGTAAATGAAAATTTGGTGATGTCTAGTTGTTTTAATTTCTTTAAATAATCATTTTGTATTGATAATCATTCATTTAGAGATCGCCTTCGAACATCAATTAATGTTTACGGTGATGCTCTTGGAGCTGGTATTATTGATCATTTGTGCAAGATACATCTTAAGATAGAACCGGAAAACGAAAATGTTAGAAAAGCAACTAATGAATCTGTATAAAGGATTAATTATCATTGTTTTGAGTCTTTGATTATTAATCTATATTAAGTTGACATTTAGTTAAACTAGTTGATATGAATTACATCAGCTGCAAAAAATCGTACCACGAAACTTTTATTAATGTACATCCAAATTTTGAGAATATTTCTCTAAGAAAATTTATTTTCTTCTCATTTGAAGTTAAACTGATTATTTTTTAATGAACTAATGACACACTTGAAATTCAATTTAATCATACTTAAGCACCTCTTAAACTCTTTGATTGAAATTGTGCAAGACTAAACAAAATATAAATAAAATGTGTATAAAAAGTTAATAAACCTTTTTTAATGAAAAAATACAAATATAGGTGTGTTAATTTTCAGAAAACAAGAACATAATGTTAAAACAAAAGGTATACAGCAATAATGAGGAACATGTGGCCTCTTTTGGTTGTTCGTGTGACCTTGAGTGTTATGATGTACTTTGGAAGGTTATCATAGAAAGGGTGTGATGGGTACCGGTTTCTAAAAATAAAGAAAGGAACCGAGTACGGTAATTGGAAATCTGACTTCTAGTGGTGGTACGGCACCGTTGGCTCGTTCTTCATAGAGGTGACCACCACCTCTGTCAAATGAGATTGATGGCGCTTGACGACCAGCTGATACAACCGAAAGGACGATCGATTTATCAGATGGAGTTCGCAATGATTAACGAATTTCCACTGAATAACTAATCTTATTGTAGCAATATTTGACCGCTTGTGCCCCATTCACACTCACACTCACCTCTTACTGAGCGGCTTCTCGTCTCACGCAAATTCACCAACATCAGTGAATTCGTTGACGGGATTTCTTTCAATATAATTCACCCACAGAAAAACGAGATTTACAACAAGTAAAGATATTTTGAAATTGTGTATTTCATTTTTACAAAAAATAATCCAATAAACCAAATTTTGTTTATTACCATAATTAATTTTTTGGTCACTGTATTGTTATTTTTTAAAAACTAAAGGTGTAGAAAATGTTAAAGATGAAATATATTAATCGGTTCTATATTCAAATGATCATGGGTATGTACACGTCAAAGTTGAATGATAGACTAAATTGTTCACTAGTTAAATGCGATTGAGTCTTTCAGATATGAAAAAAACATAATACACTCCACTTTATGAGTCTTATTATGTTGTTCGTATTCACACATACTTAGTTTGATATATGTCATCAAGTGGTTACATTTTCGGTTAGAAAACTTCTAAATTGCGATTTAATTGTTTTCATTTGTGAAAATACTGCTTTACATAAATAAGTCGCATAATTTATATAAAACTGGCATTAATAATGGATATTTTTCTTTTGACACTAACTTCCAAAAATAATATTTATTCGTGCGTCCTTTCAAAATGATATCTCACTTTAATGTTAAAACTTGACTCTACATTAGATGAATTCGAATGGAAAATATGAGCTAAATTTAGTAACATATCCCCATTATCATATTCTCCAAACGGAAATGAAATAAATTCACCAATATGTTGGGATATACGTGATTTAAAGAACGATTATAAATGAAAGTAAAACAAGAATTTGTTTAAAAATATTTATTTCTTATTTACAATATTAAAAATTGTTTCCCAAATATTTAAGAGAACCTATCCTATTTACGAATTTATAGTTTAGATAGCGTGTGAAGAGGAAATGCTCTTGCCCACAAGTAATTTAATAAAAAAGGTATATAAAGATATGTTAAGTAAATATATATTGATATATGAATGATCGGCTCGTACTTCTAGTTACTCTAGTTTTTTTCACAATAAAACATCGCCTTTTTATATGAACTCTTTGTGAATCTAATTATCTCCATGTGAGATAATTAATACAAATTCTTCAGAATGACAAATTCTTTTCAATGATCTTGGCAAATATAATTATTTTGACCTTTTAAATAGTTAATTAATTACAGGTCTTAATTAGGATCTCTTGTAGTTCTTTTTCCTTTTTATATGTGTCTTTCTAAACCTCTTTCCTTTTTATAGTACCTCCTATTTAAATATTAATCTTCCTTATTTATTTAATTTAAATTCTGTTAAGTTTTAAATAAAGTTTTATTTTATCCATTAATTAAAACAAAATACTTTTAATTTTAAATATTTTTAATTTATATTTTTTTAATATACCTAACAAATAGTTTGAAAAGATTTGAGATTTAAACATCATTTTTCAAATTAAAAATACATTATATATCAGAACAAAACCTTTAATATTACTGTTAGGGTTTTTAAGCTCACGAATATTTTTAACGTTATAATTTAAAATTATGAAACAGTAAATTTAAAAATTGTGATGTTGTAAAATTTTAATTAAAATTTTAAAGTATTCATGTTTATATCACATCTTTTTTATTTATAAATGTTTTAAAAATAGAATATAATGTTCCTCGGAAATTCGCATAAAAAAACAGAAATTTGTATCGAAATAAAATTTTGAAATAATGTCTAATCACTATCTGGAGTTCGATTCCAATTGTGGGTCTGGCATCCAACGGAAGTCGCTGGATTTCCAGCCACTCAAACGTTAAAAGCAAGGCTGGACCAACGCGCGTCTTGCCGCTCGACACGAGTCTTCGGTGCAGCCGGTTCATCATCGGTTCATTCGTTCGATTGGCTCCACCCTTAGGAGTGACGACACCGTCGGTCGACTTTCCTGTCGACTGTTGCGTGGGGCTCTCAATCCCCGATAGCGCATCGATCCGATCGATGCCGATTGTCGAGGGGAGCACTCTGGTTGGTTTGGCGATCGGGTGAACCACCAGAGACGGAGCGCGCAAATCCGATGCGAAGTCCGAGTATCGGTAGGGACCGACCTGTTTTCTGAGACTAACGACCAGAATCCGATGGAATGGACCAGTGCGACCGCAGTGGACAGCGACCGTGAAGTGGAGCGACACCGGGTGCAAAGGTCCGCGCGGTAGATCTTCGCGGTAGGAATGTTGTTTGAAAATAGCATAGAATGTTATGAATAATTTAACATTAATAAATTAACATAGAGACAAAAAGTATTCATCATCTTAAGCATTTATTAATTCAAATTTCTAACATTAATTCTAATTATTTAAAAAAAGGTTGAATTTCTAACAGTCATTATTTTTAATTTCTAATCCGATTTTTTCGAATCGGATTTTTTTGGTTGATTGAGAAGATCACTACACGAGCCCCGCTGAAGAATGCGGAGCATAGTGGTTGTTGCATTGTGGAGGGCTGCTGGAAGTAGGAGGGGTGCGAGAATGAATATTCCTTGAAACAAGGTGTGTTGCAGTGTTGTTCATGTTGGTTTTTTTTATGTCTGTTTGCGTGTGATGTATTGGGTTGTGGGGGTATGATTGCATTGTTGCTGTGTCGGTGAGGGTTTTGTTTGACGTGTTGGTTGTTTGGGTGTGGTGTATTGTGTTGTAGAGGTGTGAAGGTGGGGAGTTGCGTGTTGTTGTTGTTGTGGGGGTTTGTGGTTTGTGCGTGATCTGTTGCTGTGTGATGTTGTGAGCGTGTGTTGTAGTTGTGTTGAGGGTGTGAGGTCGTTACGCGTTACTTGGTGTAGTCATGGAAACGTGCCGGTCGTATGATCTTCCTTTGAGATGGTTTTCTTGTTGTTTTCGTGGCTAATATGCTCTTTGACGTTCTAGCTTTCTTTTTGGGGGAGTTGTTGTTGTCCGGCTTTTGCTTGGTTTCGTCCTGGATGGAATCTTCCAAGTGCAGGCAAGGCTTGCAAATATTCACGGTGATCTCCTTGCCATGTACCAAAATTTTAACTGTGTTGTTATCTAATGCGACGGTTAGGAGCTTATGTGGTCCGGTGTGGCGACTTTCTAGAGAGTTCGCGGCTTCCTTTTGGCGCCAAACAAATTTTGAGGTCGCAAGTTATTTCGCGATGAAGATGTGCTGTCCCTCTGGTTTGGTGGTGTTCTGTCGGCTTGCAAAAAGTGTTCACGTGCCGCCATTAACATCTCATCGTTTTTTGGTGCCTCATTGAAGAATAGTTCGTTGTTTAAGGAGGTGTTTGAGCCGAAGAACATTTGTGCGGACGAGGTACCATATCTGCTATGGGGAATGTTTCTCCAGCCTAGCAAAATGAGTGGTAACTGCTTCGCACAATCGTGTTTCTGTGCTAACGTTCTGAATGAGTTCTTCAGGGTACGGTGGAATCGTTCTATCAGGCAGTTGATTTGTGGGTGGTACGCGGTGGTCGTGATTTTTGGATGCCCAGTCGTTTTGTGAGGTCGCTGAATAACTCTGACTCGAATTGTCACCCCTGATCTGTTATGAACCTCTTCGGAATGCCGAAACGAGAAATCCAGTGATTGACGAATATTTCAATAATGGTGTCAGTGGCTAGTGATCTGATTGGGAACTCCTAGGGTCACCTCGTGTTCTTGTCTAAGATGGTAAAGATGTACTGGTAGCCATGTGACATAGGAAGTGTTCCGACAATGTCCATATGCACCGTGTCGAAACAGCTGCCGGTGGAGAAGGTCAGTAATGGCGTTTTGGTGTGCTTCGTGACCTTATTCTTCTGGCACTGGAAACAGGTGCGAGACCAAAGAGTAATGTCTTTCCGCATGAACGGTCAAATGACTTTGTTTCTTATCAGCTGGTAGGTTGCCTTTAATGAGTTGTAAATTGCCTCGAAGGCCTGAACCTGTAGATCCTGATCAAGCACTGACCGGAGGCATCCCAGGAGCGACGTGTCATAATACATATTAGGTTCGTGATTACAATATGAAGTCATAATTTTGTAAACTTTATTTCTACTAAAATTTTCATTATTGAAACAAATTTATGATGAACAATATTTTAATTACATAATCCAGATCTCAAAATTCTAAATATAAATAATAATATCGATTAATATATAAATATGTTATTTTATTCAATTTTGCATAAATTTAGATCTTTAAAAATATTTTAAAAATTCAATTATTTCTTTTTAATAAAAACCTTAGATTTGTTTTTAATAAAATTGCAAAAATAACTTACAAATTTAAAATACAAAAATATTTAGCAATATTTAAATTTATTATTATTAAAATAGAGATTCATTCATTATAAAATGTTTAATATATATATATATATATATATATATTATTTATTATTTATCGAATTTTAATTTGCAGAATTTCCAACTGCCTTTTAACTTTAAATTATCTTTTTTATTACATTTCTGACAACAAAAATTTTAACAAAAAATTCTTCCGAATAACTCTTAAAATAAATGCAAAACAATTAAAATTCAATTATTTATGAAATTAGCTTTCTAAAATTAATTAAGATATTTTTTACTAATAACTGTTTAAAAACTTTTGATTTTAAATATTTTTTTATTTTAGAGATTATTTATAACAATTAATTATTTCCAAAAATTTAAAGAATGAGTTTGTTCTTTTTTTAAGAATTTAAAAGGTTTTTATTTTAAAGAATTATTTCATTTTAAGTAATCGAACATTAATTTTAATTTATTTAAAATACAAACATGATTTTTAAAAATATCAAAAATTTAAAAATATCAAAAATTTAAAGTTCACCAAAAAGAACTCCAACAATACACATTTCCTTTTTTGATTGGCGGTATTTTGAAGTAGCTGAGATCTTTCAAGGTGGGTGGATAGTATTTCAATACCTCTGCGGTGAACAACGGCTTGAAGTCGAGACTCATTATGTCAGCTCTAGAAAGGCAATCTGCCACCACATTTTCGGCACCTTTGATATGTTGTACGTTGTTGTTGAACTGGGACAGGTAACTCATTTGGTGTTGTTGTGGTTGAGATGGATTTTTCATCGTTAGATAGAACGTTAGCGGTTTGTGATCCGTGTAGACAGTAGTCAGTTGGGCGATGATGAAATGCTTGAAGTGACAAACGGACAGGTACAACTTTAATAGTTCGCGATCGAAGGCCGAGTACCGCGTCTGCGGTGGAGACAGCTTGTGTGAAAAGAACTCTATCGGTTCTGGTTTGTATCCACGAAACTGCATGAGCACTGCACCGATGACAATGTTCGACGCATCGGTTGTCATTGTTACCGGGAGATTGCTGTCGGGAAAATGTAATGAGTTTGTCGCGAGCATATCCTCCTTGACCTGTTGGAATGCGGTGTCAGCTTCGCGTGACCAGGCTGTTTTAGATCTTTCGGACCAGTAGAAAGTGTGGTAAGTGGGGCAAGTATTCCGGATGGGTTCGGTATGAATCGTCTGACATAATTAATCATTCCTAAAAAACTACGGAGAGCCATGACGGTCTCTGGACGACGAAAGTCTCGAATGGCTTTTATTCGGCTTTCCAGTGGCCTGACCCTATCTCTGGAAATGCTGTGGCCCAGGAACTCCACCTTTGGCTGGAAGAATTGATATTTGTCGAGCTTAATGCGAAGGTTGTGATCATGAAGCCTCGTCAGAACTTCGAATAAGTGTTTTTTGTGTTTTGTCAGTGTTTTGTCAGTTATCAACGGCATGGGGTATGAGTCAGGTATAGTGACCTTGTTGACTCCAAAGTAGTCCCTGCAGATCCTAAGTGATCCATCCTTCTTTTTGATTATTTGGAGTGAAGCAGCCCACTGAGAGGAGGAGCGCCGGATGATACCAGCTGCCTCTAATTTCCAAAATTCTTCGGCAGCTTGGGTTCGGATCGCTTGTGATAGTTCTCTACGCCGTTGGTGAACTGGAGCACAGTTTGTGGTGGAGATTACGTGTGTTGATACACAAGTTGTAGGTTTGGCGGCATTTGCATCATCCAGCAGGTTTGGAAATTGCTCGCGAATCTGTCAGGTAGTGTCGGCGTCAAGGATGTTGATCGAACGTTCTGTTGTGGTCATCGGCGGGACTCATGATTCCTGTCGGAAGTTGTTGTCGATGTTGTGATTTACCTTGGCCACGAGATTTTGAGTGCTGCAGTCGACCAAGATCTTGAAGTGTTCCAAAAAATCGGCTCCGAGGATGGGTTGTGTCACCCCTGCAATGGTGAATGTCCAAGTGAACTGATTTCCCAAATGGTACAACGTGATCGTGAGCTGTACAGTGCCGTACGTGTTAACGGTGGTCCCGTTAGCGGAGCTGAAGTACTGCGGGAGTCGCTTCAAGTGAAACATGAAAGTGTGAGGAATAATGGAAACGGCGGATCTGGTGTCGACTTCATTTCAAACGCTTTAAGCCTATCCATACTGTTCTGATTTATTGTCCAACTCTCGCATCCATATAGGAGTGTTGCCCAGACAACAGCCTTAGTGATATTTGTAGTGTTCACTAAATCGCATCAGCAGTAGCAACCAATTAAGAGTTTTTTTAAGTGATATGTAATTTAATTTTTTGATTTTTAATTTTGAAAAAAAAATTTTAATTGGATTTGCGAACCCTGAAATTTTTAATACTGAAAAATTCAGATGCGCATTAAAAAAATTTTAAAACAATAAAAAAATTTTTGAATGATCAATAAAAACATTACCGTGAAACATTGGATTTTCGTTTCCCAATAATTTCTAATGTATAAAAAAACAATTAACAGTAATTTGTAAATTTATAAATTTGTTTTATTAAATCAATGAAGTTAATAAATATTATGAAACTTTAATTTTCAATTCTAATGGGTGAAAATTATTCGACTAATGATAAATCGAACGCGAATATCCGTCAAAATAACGGAAATTCGTTGATCAATTTCTCTTCGGAAAGTTCGCAAGTCAATAGCGCATATACGAGCGCTTTTCATCCATCATCGATCGCTGCTGTCATCAGATGGAATCAAAACGATTTGACCGGCGGTTTAAATGGCGCATTTGCGCGGGATTGAATACGAATCCCGGATCATTCGCGATGGCTAAAAATCGGTGACCAAGAGAGAAAGATTTACCGATCTTGAATAATGAGGAACTCATGAATTATTGGTATATGAATTGAAAGGAATCCCTTCCAGGCGGCACGGAACATATCCATGTCTCCTAACTCTGTTTTGTCGAGTCAGTTCAAACACCAGAATTACTCACACGGACACGCACATGGTCCTTGACACGCGGCACATGGGTTACTCATGAAGCCGCCTCTCCAACAGAAGCAAGCACGGCAACCCGTTGCCGTTTTGTCACAAACGACCGAACTACGATCTTCCATCGTCTGGAAGAGCGAGTCGAAAGATTACGAGAATCAGCTACAAATGATAAAGAATCAAGAAACGTTAAATTCAAATGCACCATTCAATCTGACAAGTTTTAGATCATTACCGAATTACTATCCATTCTTACAACTTAAGGAAATTAAACCTATCGATCCAAAACTGGAAACTTTAAATTCAGAGGAAAAACAAAAAAGAGAAGTTGAAATAAGAAATCAATTGGTTTTACTAAGTAATTATGTTTTTGCTGTGAGAACTAAATTCGGTAAAATATTAACAATAACTTTTTTATTAAATGATAGATATCTTACAACTTTAGTTGATACTGGTTCAGCGGTCACAATTGTCGATGAAAAGATGCTTCTGGAATCTGAAAAGTTAAATCTGGCACCTTGTATTGAAAAATTACAATCAGTTACATGTCATTATCTAGCGATTGAAGGAACTGTTCAAATGTCAATAAAAATTGGTGGCAAGAATATTATAACAAACGTATTAATTTCAAAAAGTTGCCCAGAATCATTATTGCTTGGTATGGATGTTTTGCAACAGTTAGAAGGTATTTCTTTAGATTTAAAAAGTGGAAATTTGGTATCGATACCTGATGGAAAAATCTTACATAGAGTAACCGATGTGTTTATCAGTGAAAATTTAGAAATTCTTTATCAAGCAGAATTAGTATATCATGCAGATGTAGTCAGTCACATCAAAGGAGATCTACTTTTTCAACCAAATGAGGAGTTTATGAAGAAATATGATATTCAAATGTGTAGCGAAATAGTATCAGTCTCACAAAAATTGATACCAGTCAGGTTTGTTAATTTTGATGTAAAACCGAAAATCATACAACCACAAACGAGAATTGGAACTGTATCTTTAGTACAGGAAGTAAAAGTTCCAAAAAGTATTCCTCCAGATGTAAAAAGATATGATCCACCGGTGGTAACAATTCCAAATTTAACGGAAAGTCAGAAAGCTAGGTTCACTCCGTTAATTAGAAAATATGATAAAGTATTCGCAAAACATGAATATGATTTAGGAAGAACTCATATTATTGAATATGAAATACCATTGTTGGATGAAACTCCGATCAAGCAAAGCTTTAGAGAATCCCATATGCGTTACAGGATGAAACTCAAAAACAAATTAAAGGAATGTTAAAGTTTGATATTATCCGACCCAGTTTCTCACCATGGACGTCACCATGGTGAATTAATTGTGCTGGTGAAAAAGACAGATGGATCGCAAAGATTTTATGTAGATTATAGAAAATTAAATACAGCGACGAGAAATGACACTTATCCTTTACCATTAATCAATACAATGTATGATAAAATGGGAAATGCTGAAATCTTTACGACAATTGATTTACATTGTGGATATTGGCAATTTGGAATAAAAGAAGCAGATAAAATGAAAACTGCATTTACAGATGGCAAAGGATTATATGAGTTTAATGTTTTACCTTTCGGTTTAACCAGAGCACCTGCATTTTTTCAAAGATCGATGGATTTTACTTTAATGGACATTAATCATGTTATAGTCTATATTGATGATATTATTATTTTTTAGAAACTTATGAAGAACATGAAATAGATGTCGAACTTGTATTGGAAAGATTAGCAATGGCGGGATTAAAAATTAAACCAACAAAATGCAGTTTTGGAAGAACACAAGTAGTATATGTTGGACATATTATATCAAAAAATCAATTAAAACCCAGCTATGATAATATTAAAAAAGTGAAAGAATTTCCACCACCAAAGAATATTAAAGAACTTCAACAGTTTGTAGGACTTGCTGGATACTACTGACGATTTATAAAAAATTTTGCTCATATTGCAAATCCTCTTAATATGTTATTAAGAAAAAATATTAAATTTATTTGGAATGATGAGCAAAAAATTGCGTTTGAAACATTAAAACAAAAGTTAATTAATGAACCAATTTTACGTTGTCCCGATACGTCAAAACCTTTTATATTGATGACTGATGCAAGTGGTTATGCACTTGGCGCAGTCCTAGATCAACAAAAAGATGGAGAAAAAGATCATGTAATAGCGTATGCGAGTCGAACCTTAAAACCTCATGAAAAAAGTTATGCAACGATTGAAAAAGAAGCTTTAGCAATGATTTTTGCAGTTACTGAGTTTCGACAATATATTTATGGAAAAAAATCATTCTTTACACAGATCATAGCCCTCTTCAGTAGTTAATGAGTCACAGAGATTCCGCCAGGAAATTAATTCGATGGGCACTGAAACTCCAAGAATATAATATTCAAATTCGTTATCGTACCGGTAAAGCCAATGCTAATGCAGATGCACTATCAAGGTTAAAATGAACCAAACAATAGTTTTGAAACCAGTATACCAATAAAAAACAATGTAATTAGTGCAATTCGAGAATTAACAGACTTTGAAAAGTTTAAAACAGATCAAGATTTAGACGAGAGTATTCAAGATATTAAAAATCGTGCAACACCTATATCTAAAATGAAACATTTAAAATATTTAATCGAACAAGGAAAAAAGTATTTTGTATATCAAGATGTACTCAAATATTATGATGGCAAAAACGAATTATTAGTGATACCAAAGAATTCTCGATAAACATTACTATTACACTATCATGATGGTTGGAGCGGAGAATTGCCAATTTTGACCGAACATTTATTTTGCCAGTTTCAGTATATAAAATAAAATATATAATTAAATAATTAAATTAATAAATTAAAATAATTAAATAAATTAATTAAATTAAATAAAAGAAAATAAATAAATTAAATAAAAAAAATATATAGATTAAATAATTGATAATAAATAATTAAGTGAATGGTTGAGCATAAAAATCTTTAGTCCAACATTGAATTTTTCGAGTGTTGTTGGGATTCTTTATTAAAGCTGTCAAATTTGCAGTTTTAATCAATTTGAACTGCAATTCGAATGGTGGTGTGTGTGGTTATGTAATCTTGGCTATCGAAATCAAAAATGTACAATCGAGATTTGAAAATGTAAATAATTAATGTTGAGCCTCATTGTTTTTTTTCATTTTGATTCAATATAATTATATAATGAATCTTTTCTCTTGTAATGTAAGTGTGTTTGTGTGTGTATATGTAAATGTGTTGATTGGTTGAATGTGTGTTAAAGTATATGTGTTATATTTTATTGTAATTGTGAATTTTAATCACAATTTTTCAATTCCAATTAAAAACAATTTAAAAATAAAATGGTCGTTTCGTTATTGCTCTTTTTTGAACAATCAATTTGAATTTTGGATAAAAAAAGGCGTTGTAAAAAAATATAAATGTCATTGGTATTAAATTCAAAAGAAATTGATCATATTCTTAAACGTTTAAAGGTTACCGATAAAATTGCAAAGGAAACAAAAATATATTATTCCGACGTGTCTTATCTTTTGCATGTGTTTTGTGAGAAAAATAATGTCTCTGCTGTCAACTTTCTGATTGGAAAGGGTGCCGATCTTAATTCTGATGGCATGCACCACCGGAGACCGTTGTGGTGGGCGGTTTGGAATCAGAACGAGCAAATAGTTCAATCATTAGTGAATAAAAATTGTGAAATAAATTTTGTCGATAAAGAAACTGGCCTCACACCATTAGATCTTGCGGTTTCTTATGGAAACTATCGAATTTTTCAACTGTTATTGAGCGCCGGTGCAACTTATTACCCTCACAACCTTTTATATTGCCTCGTTGAGAATTATATAAGTATCAATGACGATAAATTTAAAAACAGTAATTATCGTAAATAAAATAATCTAACAAATATCGATATTATTGCATGTTGTGAAGATACTGAGAATGTAAAAGATTCTGATGACCAAAATAATTCCGTAAAAATCGATTTAACAATTTCCAGCGATACTAAGACTGTATGTGTTAGTGAAGACTATTGTGAATTTGAACTGTGTAAACGAGATGGGATCACGCTGAATTTTTGTTTAATAAAATGAAAGGCACCTTTCAACCGACATGTAAAATGAGAAACAATTCTCTTCCTAAAATATCGTGGAGACATGGTTTCCTGTCCAATGGTACATTAGGAGGTCATTTGTCTGCCAGAAAAACTTTTTCAAGATTGAACAAAAATATTTCTGGCCAACAATTGAGAAAGATGTCAAACAATGGTGTCAAAGTTGTAAAATCTGCTTAAGAAGAAAAAATACTGGAAATAAATTTAAAGTACCATTAAGGCCGATGCCAGTATCGTCAGCACCAATGGAATTTGTATCGATGGATGTCGTAGGACCACTACCAGAAAGCAAAAATGAAAATAAATATATTTTAGCTTTTTGTGATTATCTATCGAAGTGGTCAGAAGCGTTTCCTATCCCTGATCAGAAAACTAATACGATTGTAAAAATATTTGTGGAAGAGATTATCTTTAAATATGGAGCTCCACGAAAACTATTAACAGACCAAGGAGTAAATTTTATGAATGAAATGATGAAAGAGACCGCAGAAATTTTTGAAATTGAAAAGTTAAATACAACAGCTTATCATCCACAAACAAATGGTTTAGTTGAACGATTTAATGGTACACTTTTGAATCTATTGGCTTCTTATACTAGTGTTAATCTAGATCTAAGGTTCTCAACCTTTTTTTCCGAATGACACACTCGACACAATACATGAAATTTTGTGACACACCTGTTATCAAGCGAAGTTATTATGTAACTTTGAGGTTTTCAAAGTATTAATTCTAGACTCTAGTCAAGTGACTCTAGTGATTCTAGTCACAAGTTACTCAAGTTCACAAGTTCACAGTTACAACACAAAAGAGTTTTGAGTTTCAAAATTTAAAAAATTAATTAAAAGTAAAATTATTTTATAATAGACTTTTTAGGGCTAAAAATCTAAAATGAAAATTGTAAAATGTTGTAAACAATTTCCAATATAATTATCATTTCAATGAGATGGCTGCCCTTGAATGTTTTTCTTAAGCATATAGAAACAAGGCTCAACTGTTTTTGTTAGTGCAATCCTGAGGCAAGATGTTAGTTTCGCACCACCTAGTTTGTTGCGCTTCTTATTTTTTACAATTATCATTTGTGAAAAGCCTTGCTCGCATAGATATGAACTGTGAAACAAAACTAGTTCTTTTATTGCTTTAGTGGCCACTGATTTTTAATGTTCCTCTGTAAAAGCCTTTGCCCAGAATTTCGTACGATGATATTGTTTGAACATATCTCTCATGTGTGAGTCTCAGTGCATCTCAATGAGAACTTCTTGTTTACTGTTTGTCAAATTTGTACCATTGACGTTATCTTTGAGAAACGGATTTAATATCCATCTTGTTTTCTGAATATCAGCTTCAGACATCGAAGGAAAGTAACGATCAAAATTCTAAGAAAGAACATTCAAATGTTCCAAAGCAAGACTGAGTGTAGTTTCGGCAAGACGATCAACAGTTTCATCTGCATCGGTTGCTTCTGACAGGGCAGTTTTTAGATTTGGAAAGTCAGTGACATCACTTTTTTTCTACATGCGATTTCCAAAGAAATATTTTCAATTTGAAAGCCTCGATTTTGTCAGTTGCTGCGAAAATGTCCATGTCCCTGCCCTGAAGACCGCGATTAAGCTCATTTAATTTTGAGAAAATATCTGCCAAATAGACCAATTTTGCAAGCCAGGAATTATCAGAAAACTTATTAGCAAGATCATGCTTTTGTTCCCTGAAAAAAGCCAAAACAGCTTTACGTAACGCAAAAAGTCTCATCAATGCAACACCTCTTGAAAGCCAACGAACATCACAGTGATACAAAAGCGTTCGGTTACTTTCCCCCATTTCTTCACATAACAGTGTGAACATGCTTGACCTTTTTGCTTTGGCTTTGATTTCATTTATTGCTTTGACGCACTCTTCCATCACCTTGTCAAATGGACCTTTTTCTCCTGAATTCAATGGTTTACTTGCCAGATTTTCCCGATGAAGGTCACAATGAGTTCCTTCACAGTTTGGTGCCAGTTTCTTGATTTTTGAAACAGCACCATTTCGAATCCCTGTCATGGCAGCAGCTCCATCTGTGGTTATTCTGGAACAATTATTCAAGGGTATTTGATTATCCACAAGAATCTTCAAAATAGTCTTAGAAATTGCCTCCCCAGTTTTGTCGACACCAACATCTTCACAAAACAAGAAATCTTCGATAATGTCTTCCTTTTCAAAATCTAAAAAACGCACGAAACCAATTAACTGTGCTCTATTTGTAACATCCGTAGATTCGTCGAACTGAATACTATACCAAGGACTTGAGCAGATCTTGGTCATAAGTTGATTCTCAAGGTCGTCAGCTATCATATCCACTCTCCTGGTCATTGTGTCGTTGGACAAAGAAATTTCTCTAACTTTAGAGAGAGCAGTTTTGCCAAGAAGTTCCTCTGCAGCTATCTGCAGTGCTGGGCCAACCATATCCTCGGCTTCAGTAAATGGTTTTTTATTAAGTGCTAGCAGGTGAGCAATTCGAAACGATGCACGAACTAGAGGTGCATTTCTGCCAGGTCCTACCATTGTTTTGGCTTCTTTTTGAATGTTTTGCTTCATTGTCATGAAATATGATTTCTGCTTGAACTGAAGTCCAGGATGTTTTTTTGTTAGATGACGATTCAGCTTATTTGTCACCATTGCTTGGTTGGCTAACGATGTATTAATACATATTATGCAGGTAGGTCTCGGACTCGGCTTTGTTTTTTCTTCCTCCGTTAAATAAAACCCATATTTGATATAGTCATCATTCCATTTTCTGGCAACGGTTTTCTTTTTAGTTTTTGTCACTGAGAAGTCTGATGCCGTGGTCGCTGATTCAGACTCATCACCACTACAACTTGATTCCGAGTTGTCGGATACGGCTTCTGCTGCTTTCCGTTTTAAAAATCTTTCCATCTATAATATTTTAATTCTTAAGTTTATAAAAATATTATTGTATTAATAATTAATTGATTTAAGTAGGGAGAAAATGGGCATTCGGCCTACACCCCCCCCTAGCCGTAACCATGGCAACAGTATAGGTTATCGTGGTTACCATGGCAACGGTCGCGATTACCATAGCAACGGTCGCGGTTACCATGGCAACGGTCGCGGTTACCATAGCAACGGTCGCGATTACCTTAGTTACGGTCGC
>MQRK01209142.1:12494-27996 GCA_001938485.1 Girardia tigrina | reverse complement strand
TAAGCAGCTCTCCGTTCTCCGACGTCTTCACTCCAGTTGCGTAGATACCTACAACCGATTTGTACTCTTCAGTGCTCTTCAACCTACAATTAAAGTCTCCTCCAATTAGTAGTTCCATTTTCTTTATCAGAAGTTTCAGGAGGAGATTGAGAAGGAGAAGAAATTCGCTAGAGAAAAGAATTCGCTAGCGAATTTCTTCTCCTTCTCAATCTCCTCCTGCAACTTCTGATAAAAATTTTCTTTTTCCTCATGTGTATACCCGCAGTCCGTCGGGGAATACACTCCGATTAGTATAATTGATTTCCTGATGTACCCGCAAATAAAAAGCCGATCATTAATTGGTCTAAAATCGAGTTTGGTCGGATCATCTTCTCTGATCATCAGCGCAACTCCTCTTTCTCTTCGTGTTCCAATTGCACAGCCACTGTGGAGAATTCGCCATCCGTCGTATTCAGTAGTTTCATTGCCCCAGCAGTGCGTTTCGGTCAGGATACACGCCTCAGTTTTCGTTTTTTTCAGAGCCTCATTTATTAAAAGTATTTTCTCGTCGTTTAGTCCTCGCACATTCCAGGTTCCCACCTTCAATCCTCCGCGTTTGGTCCCTGTGTCGCCGGAACCGATCGGGAGCTTAATGACTTCGGGTACTTCCAGACCCCTTGTTTGGGTTTTGAAAGCGTTCTTCATATCCACAGACAGGATTGCTAGCCCTGTAAGTTTCGTTACCACATTCGCCTAGAGACGGACTTTAACCCATCTAGTTTCTCCGATGTACGAGTTTTGACACCCGTGACAATTAAATTTATATACCAGATTAGCTTGCAAATCACAAACTGTTTTCGATTTGTTTGAGAGGAAACTTTGAACTTTGGATGTGACAGAGACTACTTTAACACTACTTATTGTTCTACAAATACTCTTCTTAAATGCTATAAATCCTTCAGAGTATGGAATTTTAATTATTTGTTTGTATTCTTCAGTATTTTCTTCTTTTAATTGTTTTTTAACTCGTGCATCTGTATATAATTTTCTAATGTTACCCTAATGTTGTGTTCTATTTGCTTGTTTGTATACATATTGTCCCTCAAGCGCCTTCTAAGAATATTTAAACCCTAATTTGCAATTTCAAAACTGGACGACAAACTCCAAACTCTGTGAACAAGCCCTTTGATCATACCCTCTCTGTATTTTTCCTCACAAAAACTCTGTGGTGTTGTGTAAAGACCTGTATCTGTTGCCTTTCTGAATAATTCAGTTTTATAGCCTCCATTCATCCTAGTGACAGGAATGTCCAGAAAGGGAAGTTTATTATCTACTTCCAATTCTGTGGTAAATTTAATATTCGGATGAAGACCATTCATGAATGTTAGGAATGGTTCTATGAGGGATTGATTTCTGAAAACCAAAAAGACATCATCCACATATCTCTTGTACAACACAGGTTTTTCACCAGGGTATGCATTCATTTTATCGTTAAGCGACTTCATAAATATTGATGCCAAAGTTGGTGCTAATGGGGAACCCATTGCGACACCGTCTTCCTGAATGTACCATTCATCATTAAAAAGAAAAGGTACATTTTTGGCACAAAAGTTTAGAAGTTCTTTCAGTGCCTGCTTGTTCATTAATTCATTCACAGAGCTAGAGTTTTCATCCCACATTTTTTCACACAAATCAATGGTTTCATCGATAGGTACGTTTGTGAATAAATTGGAGACATCAAATGAGACCATACATTCAGAATCACATTTCGGTAGCTGATTCAAAATGAAATCTTTGAAATCAAAGCTATCCATAATCTCAAAATCATTTGAAATTAAAGGACTCAGTAGTGAATCAAGAACCTTCGCGACTCTGTACTGAACTGCGTCAATCACTGATAAAACAGGGCGGAGTGGATGACCAGCTTTATGTATTTTAGTTAGACCATACAGTTTAGCTGGTTGTGAACCCTGGCATGTCAACAATTTTTCAAATTTCTGATCGATGCTTTTATTCTTAAGAAGACGCTTTAATATATCCTTNAATTCGGTTTCATTCTTCATCGGTAACGGTTTACTATTTTCTTTTAAACTTAATTTACTGAATTTATCTGTTCTTAATATGTCATTCATTTTACTTATGTAATCTGATTTGTTAAGTATGACGAGGCCGTTAAATTTATCAAATTTTGTAACAATTATGTCCTTCTTTTTTCTTAAATCCTTTAATGTTTTTTCTTCAAAAAAACAATGTCTGAACACAAACTCAAAGGAATAGGTGATTTATTACAAAAGATATATTCAACTTTAAATGCCTGAGATATAATTTTAAAATTTAAAAGATTATTTCTGCTTTGATAATATAATTCTTTAGATGTTTGAATCCTTTATTTTTTTACAATAATTGTCTTAATGTGATCAAGGTGTTTGGTCGATATTTGAAGACATTTAATACTTAAAGAAGAAATTAAATCGATAAACGTTTTCTTCATAAATTCACAAAGAAAATATTATTTCAAATTTCATATTTCAAGCAAAAATTCACGAATGTTTACAAAGCAAAGATGTAAGAATAATTCATCTAAAAATGATTCAACGAATGCTCTAGAAAAAGATGTAAAAAGAAAGGTGATCGTTAATGAATTTTTACTGATCAGAACTGCTTTGTTTAATTTAAGTGGTGTTCTTTGTCTTCTTCTATGTACTATTATATCGATTTATAACTCTAAAAAATTATTAAAAGTAAAATCGCTGACAGAATAAAATATTTTAATTTAATGTTAAAAATTAAGTACTAAATTTAAGAAATACAGCTTTGTCAAAAGATGAAATTATTTTAATAATATTCTATAAAAACAGATTCCATCAAAATATGGTTCGGGCATAAATTGAAAGAAAGTCTTTTAATTTTCGAGTTTGACTTCGTAACTTTAACAAATAATCATTTTTAAAGTATTGAATGTCATAAAAAAACACATAAACGAAAATTATCTAAACCAACTAATCGAAACAACAATCTTACTTCATACAGCTCATCATAAATGATCTTTCTAGTTCTTCTTTCATTTTCAATTGATTTTCATAAAAAGCTTCTTTTTCAACTTTAGACTCTCTGCATCCAACAATAAGGAATGGATTTTTATGTTGTTGATAAATTTTGGTAACATATTTTCATTTTTGCAAATCAATAGAAAATTGATGTCCATGTTTTTCTTTTCCAATTTGACATATTGAATTTATTCAAAGAATTTTAATATACATTTATTATTTTTTTAATTAGAATTTTGATATTTTATTTGAAATCTAAAACACGAAACATTAATACAACTAAAAGTCATAAAATATTCATTTATTTAAGACATTCTACATTAGAAACACTGACAATTTTGGAAATAACATTGTAACAAGGTCAACTTACATAGAGCGTTATCGGAGAGTTGGGATCTTGGTTTTGTTAAAAACAGTCCACTAGCTGAAAATACTCTTTCCGCCTCGACATTTGTTGGAAGTACGATAATAAGAGCTTAGTACAAAATTTCCAGAAGCCTCCCTCTTTGACCGACAACGCGGAAAAAAATCGAGTTCTCTTCCAGTTTGTCATTCTATTGATGCTGTCTTTCCTCTTTCTTAATTTTCATTTGACCAACTGTCACATTTCTGCAAGGCTTCCTTCCAAAGTTCATAAATATCACTTGACTTCTTTTCTTCAGTTAAAAGATCATTTCCATTTTCCCCATCACAGACGATATTCAATTTAATAGCTAGGCTGATGAGTACATACTTCACGGCATTAATTTTTGTAGCTGTATCTACCTGTCCACCACAACTAAGATATTTTACTGCTAAAGATATCGCTGTTAACCTTTCTGCCATGTGATTCTGCAATGCAGTAGATAAGTCACCTGAGAACATTACCTTTGTTGGGCTAATTCATCTAATGCAAATCAAACAGCAGCATTTTCCATCACCAAAGTACATTTTCTCTTTGACAGGGTATTTACTATCAATTCAATCTGGTTTTAATATTAAATAAAAGAGATAGCTCCATTCCAAGTTCCTCCTTGATAAATTGTTGAAGCCTCTCATTTTTAACAGGATTTCTTCGAAATATTTTCACAACATTGCGAATTTTTTTATGGCCTTTCGAAAAGTGAGAATATACTTAAAGTTTGTCGAGTCTGTTCATGTAAAATCCATCGTAACTCCATCTTCATATAAATATGTTCTTTCAACATCAGAAAATTCAAACTCATCACTGCTGCTGTTATTAGATATATTGTTGTCTTCTTGAACGAGGCAAGAAGACATATTTTTTATGATGAAAAACATCAGAAACAGCCAAATGAATGTCATGTGCATTACAGAGCTGCTGCTCACAATCCATTAACTGTCCGAGTTTCACCATAACAGATGCCCATCAGTCGTGTAACGAATGATATCTTTACGTAAATATATCCAACCCGAAATGTAATACTCTTTCTGTAACAAAATTCTTACAAACTTCTGATGTGATTCAGCCTTTCATTCAAAGAACGCCAAAGTTATATACGCTTCCATCTGACATATGTACATTGATATTCATGTAGCGCTTATTATTGGCACCAGTCCATTCATCAATACTTAATGAAAAACGCTCATTCAAATCACTTCTTCTTCTCAAATCTTCTCTAATGATAATTTCAATTTTTTCTACATAGCCGATAACTTTGCCATAAATCGTTCCAACAGAATTAGGAACAGAGAAACCCCTCTGGCCAATCCAGATCGGATATTTTTCGAAGTAATAAAAATATTAAACGGTATTCCGTCTTTTATCACCTTTTGAGCTAAAACTTCGTCTAATGTTTTTTCATTCATTGTAAAGAAATCTGTCATTGTTTTCTTTTTTGATTGATCATTTCACTGATAAAAAACCACTGAATGACTCAAGGAAGAAGATGTAGAGGCCGTATTGAGATCAATTTGATGAATAGAGCGAAATGAGGGATTAGGCCCTTGGTCGAACTACCTTTAGTTAAAATGTTTTTATTGCATTTTAAATATTTGGTCTCATCTCTTTGCATTTTCTTAAAGTATTCCCCTACTTTAGACATCTGTCCAAAATGTAAACAGCAAATATAAGCAGAGAGTTACAAATTTAGGTCATCTTACTGTTTCTTTGAGAAAAAAATATTCACAGAAAGACTATTCCTCTGCTTTCGTAATCTTTGATTTAAAAACAAAGAATTCAAAAATTGCCAATAACAAATAAACTGAATCGAAAAAACAAACAAATTTTTATTAAATTATACAGTGATTTTCATAAATCATAAAACTAAATCATGAAAAAGTAAAAACTTTTTAAATTAAAATCATTTTTCATAAACTAAAATCAATTTTTAAAAAATAAAATTCTGAAATTTTTGTCTTATTATTGATTTTATTTTAAATCACTTTGATATCGAATAATTTAAATTGGAACCCCTATGTTTAATGTTTCTGTTTCTCAACCAGCCAAGTTGTATGGACTTCAAAATTTTATAAAACGGCATTCCGATGCGATCCATTCTCTCTATAATTCGTAATTCACAGTATAATATTGCAAAATATTTAGACATGAAATTCAAACCATTAATTTAAAAAATTTACTTTTCATTATATTTTCGATTTATTAAATTCTTTTTCCAACTTCCAAATTCAATAAAAGGATTAATTTATTGTTTTTTTGACTTATCAAGTCTGTTTCAAATTTTCTGTTACATGAAACCATTGAACTGTGTACTAATCAATTAGAGCATAAGAATCTAGATGTTTTACTCAGAAGACTTTTAATTTTTGCTACATCAGATAGGCATTTTTGTTTAATTATTGATAGCAAATGCGATCATTTTAAGACAGAAGTTTATCGTAAGAATACTGATACTGGTTATATAATGGGAATATGGTTTTAATTTTTGGTTTCTTTCCTCTACTTTTATGAAATCTAATAAAAGTATTGAAACATTGAGTAAATTGTGAAACACAATAGATATTCTAAGTCTGTTTATTGAGAAACTTACTCATGAGACTTTAGAAAAATATAATTGAAAGAAAACAAATTAAGAATGCTTAGTTTAATGAGACATTTAATTTATATGAGGATCAATGGTCCTAAAATTGAAGCTTACCTTATTTTGAAGGATTCAAACATCTAAAGAATTATATTCTTAAAGCAGAAATAATCTTTAAAATTTTAAAATTATATCACAGGCATTTAAAGTTGAATATATATATATATATATGTGTGTGTTTTGTAATAAATCACCTATTCCTTTGAGTTTGTGTTCAGACGTTGTTTATCAGTATATATGTAATTCATACAATGTTACATATATTAGAGAGACTACCCGTTATCTCTGCAAATGAGTCCAAGAAAAGCTTATAAAAAGGATAAGACTAATATTGATGTTTATAGGAAAACTTTTAAATGTAACTTAACTATAAATGTTTTAAAGTTCTGTACAAACATTTTAAAAATTATTGGGAGAGGGGGTCGTATGAAGTTAATGTTACACAAGTGATTATGTAATTATCGATTTCACATATTTAAGCAGTAAAAAGCTAATAATCAGTGATTTTAATATATAATGCTAAAGTTTATTTTTTAATGACGTTCCTCTTGTTTAAAAAAGGCCATTATTTTAAAATTTTATTTATAAACAATAAAAAGATTTGGTTGCATCTAAACTATTTATTTTATGTCAAATATTATTTCTTAAACGAATATTTGAAAATATTTATTATTTTTAATGATCATAATTTTATAAATAAAGGAATAATTTATTTGATTCTATTCTTGGAAAGCAAAAAGAAGAATCCATTGATAAAAAAGACCTAGTTCAGAGCATTTCAGATAGTTTAGAAGTGATTCCAGTGGAAATCGATTTTTCTCAATCAGGTGATGAAATACAAAAGAAAATTATCTTTATTTTATAAATTAGAATGTCTTAAGTCACCAGAAAATCAAAAAACAAAAGCTACAAATACCCTAGATCAAAATCCAAGACCGAAAAACGAATCAACAGAACCTGAAATATTTCAGACAAAGTTGCGTCCCGAAAAGTATGAAAGGAGAACATTTTCAGTTTTAAAATCAGTAACACAACCAAAGATACGAACCCCACTTAATACACTTACAAACAATGAAGCTTTTATTAAACCCTCAGTTTTACCATTTGTTGTTGGACAAAAATATCACTCAACCAAAAACATCGATAATACTATTATTAATTCAGTTCCCAAGACAAACTGGACAAGAGCGTCATTAAATTTACATCTAGCTCGTCAGTCACGAAATTTAAGAAATAGGAGACACGAATTATTGAAAAGAGATAAAGTTTTTATTTATAATTATATAAATAATCTTGACATAAATGTTTAGAACCTGTTGTCCATAGTGGTCACCAAGCAGCCTAACTCGCCAAACATACCACCAGAGAAATTAAATAAATGTTATACAACATATGTAAATATAAGAAAAGAAAATTGAAAAGTTTCGTATTATTTCTATGACAAGAGTATTTTATTATACAATAGATCTTAGAAAAATATAACTCATTTCACTCTTTCCTTTTTGATTATATATATATATATATATATTATAAAATTATTATATTTTTAAACTGTCAAAAAGATTTTATATTTTAATTCTTATAAAAACCGCCAAATAAAAAAATGTGATAACATGAGGTTTATTTGATCAATAAGTTTCCTGTCAAATATAAAATTAAAAATAATAGCTTAGCCATATGTAATTTAGAATTTTTTGTATGTCGTGGGTGAACCCAAATAAGGAAAAGCCTTTTTGTATCTTGATTTTTTGCATATTTTTGAGTGCATGAGTAGGCAAGTAACCTGGTGATGTCTATCTCTTCTCCACGTAAAGATGGCCGTTGGCTCTAAGGAGCTCATCCGCCCTTTGCCAGGTTTTGTTTTTCATCCTGTTTGGTGTCCAGAAACCCTCTTCCTCCAGGTTGCTCTGGTTGAGGCAGCCAATTTAGTCGCCAACGTTCCGACCATGGGACAGGTAGTAGAAGTTTACATAGTACCTGTTGCAGGCATGCTAGTCTGACCTTACCTAAATAGTCAATGGCCTCACGTATTCTCAATTGGATACCCATGTAAGTACTAACGTGGTTTTTGCATGCTTAACTTCGGAGATTGGACGGGATCCGGTGTACCCGACCGGATTATATCCAGTGACTTCTATTTCTAAAGTCATCCTTAAAACCTATTGAAGACTTATTTATCATTAATTTGTTGTTCTTTTCTTTCTTTTCAATTTCGTTTGTTTAATTTCTGTTATTAAAATGACTTCTTTGAAAATATTATTTTTTTAAAATGATATTTCTAACTATTCTTCGTTGTAGTGAGTCTATTGTAATAATTAATATTTTAAATTAACGCTTGATGTATTATAGTAATTATATACGTGATATTGAAAATAAAATTTTTTAAGTTTATTAAAATTTTTTTCATAATTTATAAATTATATACTCTAATAAGTAAAATACAAGTTCCAAAAATAAAAAAATCATTAAAATCTGACGATTGATTTCGTAAAATTTATTTTTTTAAAATTTTTTGAGTAACTTTAACAGTAAAATGTTTTTAAAAAATCTAAAACACCAAAGACAAAACAGAAGGAGAAGTGACGAAAACAGCGTTCGCTGAAGCAAAAGATCATCTCCAGAATATATGCAAAGTAGAACTTCTTAGTGACTGAAAGGTGCCTTCAATAATCATAATTGTTACTTTCAGAACTTATGAAAGCTCTCGTGCATCATAAGTGTTTACCTAACGTTCTATTTAATCAATTAATTACACATCAATCACTTAATTAGTTCGTTAAATTTTAATTATTATTAAAAGAACGTTGTATAGTTATAAATAAAAATTTAATTATTAATTTAATTAAAATAAATGTAATATTAATAACTATACAATCATTGAGCCAGTTAAAATTTATATTTTATTAATTAATTTCGATGGTTTAACCGTCGTCATCTGAACAAATTATTCATAACAAGTTAATCGCTGAATGTACAGTATGGGGGTCAGCTGTAACATATTTTGGAATGCCGTGTCACCTGGTAATATAATATTCATTGTTAGTTTTGAACAAAGAAATTCAAATACCCACCAGTACATCATGCCGCTTATAGGCAATAGTTATAATTGTACGTTCGTTGTAAGAAGCTTTCTAATTCTATTGCTTCAAACCAGCAGATGTCAGTTAATGTGTTAAACAGGAAATTGCTGTAGGAGTTATGATGACATATTAACTTCTGAATCCTTAACTGCAGTCTCTAAACAACATTATGTTTAAAAAATAATTTGTTCTGATTGTTCGGTTCGTGATAATTAAAAGGCGAAGAATTAGAATTTGATAATTTTAAAGCTTATTTAATACAACAAAATAACATTTTTTAAACAAGTTCTTTTGATTAAATTTCCGAGGAACACTTTTCATTTTTTATCTCACACAAGCCATTTATAGATAAAAATAATGAATTTTAAATATAGATAAATAATTTAATATTTCATTTAATTTTAATTGTACAAATATATTACTTCAAAATTTATAAAAGTTGATATTTTAAATTATTTATTTCCAATTAAAAGCCTACTTTTAGTTCAAACTAATTTCATTCCAAACTTATTAAGTTTATATTGATTTCCAAAAGTCTTTTTATCAAATTTAATTATAATTTTCAATTAAAATTATTTTATAATAATTTAATTAAAAAATCTGAACGCCATTTTACGAAATTTATTGTTATTAATTTCAGCGGATTACCCACCATGTTCAGACTAAATTAACATTAGTTTTTGCAGCTTATATATGAAGATGACGACTATGAAATCAATTTTGTCATAAAGGCTCTATTTGAAAATATTTAAGAGTTTGAGTGTGAAGCATGAATATTAATTTTTGGATATATAGATCTTATTAATAAGGCCTCATACGGTACTCTCTCCCAATAATTTTTAAGTACATTACACAGAATTTGAAAATAATTTTCTTCAATTTTCTTTTTGTATTTTAAATTATGTTCAGTAATATTGCTCCCATTATCCAATCAACTATGCTCTTTGATCTGTATGCAGAGATGATGAGATGTCTCTCCAATGTATGTGGCGTTACACTCATAACAAGTATATTTATAAACAAGATCGGAGCACAAACCGAGAGGAGTGGGGCCCCAACTGTGGGGGATTTATTGCTTAACACATCATGAATTTTATATGATTGTGAAATAATTTTTAAGTTCATAGTATTTTGAATCAGACTTTTCAAAATTGATGATTTAAAATTTTTAAAACCCTCTGAATAATGAATCAATGAGATATACCTTAATTCAAGTGGATTATAATTTATATTAGGAGAAATGGTATGAGGAATTGTATTATTACGATTTTTGTTATTCCTATTTTATGACTAATTTAATATTTTATCTAAAGTTCAATGAATTCATTTTTCGATAAATGATTTTCCCCATCCATTCTTATTTAATAAACTTCTTAATTTATTTAAACTTTCATCGGCGTTTAAATATTTTGACGAAAGAGACCAAGAACGATATATCAAACATTTAATCATGTTGCTTTTGTACCTAGTTTCACAGAAACTACCCGGAGTGGTGTACAACTCCGTGTTAGTTTTCTTTCTCTACATCCCAGTTTCATAGTAATTAGATCTGTTTATCAATAGATCTAAAAATGTACTTTATAAAAACAGTATTTACCATATTAATAAAAATGCAAAACAAAGTAATAAAGATTTTTTTAATTAAAAAAAATCTTTCAAAAAAGAATATTAATATTTGTAAATACGATTAAAGTAATTGATTGGTTATCTTAAATAAAAAGATTATGTTAATAAAATGGAAAATGTACTTCAAAGTCAATATGAAAAAAATGATAAATTTCGAAAAAAATGGGAAATTGGTCCCTTTAAAAGATGAAGAACATCACAAGATGAAGATTATTAAATAAATTAATTAAAAATGGACACCTTGATGAAAAATAAGGGAAGTAATTAAAACGAATAGGCTTCCAACCGGTTAAGTAATATGGACTTCTTAGAGTTCACAAGGATGGTGTCTCCATGCGTCCCATTCTTTCGATAGTTCAAACTGCACAATCTGACATTGCTAAATTTTAGTCTCTAAGTTAAAACCTTTAATATCTGAAAACTATTCATGTTGTGATAGTTTTGAATTTGTTAACTGTTTTTCCAATTATGAATTAAGTAATAAAATGAATTTATGGTTTTGTTTGATGTGACTAATTTATTTACTAATTTATATCCCATTAAATGAAACCATAAATTCATGCTGTAAAATTTGGAAAAATAATACTCATGAACACAAAAATTTAAATGAGCTTGCATTTCGAGAACTTTGTACATTTGCTATATCAAACATACATTTTTTATTTAATAATCAATGGTCCAAACAAGTGGATTGTGTTTAGAGCTATCAATTTCTCGATCTTTTTAAATTCTCGAGAAGTCGAGAATAAATTAAATCTTTTCTCGAGAATTCTCGATTCTCGTGAAATTTTAAAAACAGAATTTAAACAAGTACCAAATTTTAAGTAACGGACTTAACATAGTCCTCTTAATAAAAAAAATTAAATTTGTATTTTTTCATATGAACTAATTTAAAAAATAAATAAGGAAAACAATTATTTTCAAATAATAATTCAATTTTTTTGATTTTTTTAATTTTTTCATTTATTGAAATGTCTTTTCAAGAAACAAAGCACATCCACCGTTTTATTTCTCAATCTATTTCTTTTTTTGTAACAAAATTATTTGAGACTGAAAAACACCTTTCGTTTTCGGTGGATGTAGGTTTAATCGTTTTTATTGCGTTGAATAACTTCAATAAATTATCAGTCATTTGTCCTATAGATTTGTACAAATTAAATTCTCTTAAAAGAAATTTATAATCATTACAATTATTAGGCACATATTTTTTGAATAGAAGCCTAAAGCATTTTCTAATTTTTGATCTAGACAGATTTCCGTTTCTAGTGACATATTTTCCGGTTCAATACTACCAATATAATCTACTGAATTATTTATTTTAGTGGGTACAAACAGTCGAGCAAGTAGCAGTTTTGCTAAATTGATAATTTCAGATTTTGAAGACATTTAACCAAATATATCATTACTTTTTTCATAAATACAATTCGGATTTGAAGATATTTAGCTAGAGATACTATTTTTTGTTTCTTCTTTTTCCTGCCTCTACTTTTATTGCATCAGCAAAAAGTTTACTCAAATCAGTTGACTGTTCATTAAGAATCTGTAATAAAAAAAGAATAACCCCTTTGTTGGATAATAAATTACAGTCTTGTCGACTTAATGCTTCAATTACCTTTTTAATTGGCTTGAGTGAATCCAAGAGATCGTATATTTTTTCGTAATATTTTTCATCCCATAGTTTTATTTCATTGAAATCACGAAGTGCTTTTACTATACACTGTTGAATTCTCATAAATTTATCCAGCATTATTTCTGTACTACTCCAGTGGGTAGGACTATGTAAAGTTAAATAAAGCTCTTTTTTCCAACCTGCTTTACATAATTCTGTAAGATTGAATTTTTAATTGAAGATCTTTTGAAGAGCTTAATAATTTTTCTTACAATAATAATATTTTGGTAACCAAAGGTCATCACTACTGGAGTATCGTTGCAAATTGAATCATCTTGTATAGATTCAGTAATGCTTTCTATATCTTCCAAATCAGAGAGCTCATCGGACTTTTAAAAACTGTTATTTTCGGAATCATCATCACTTAAATTGGTATTATCATTAATATTATCTGCTGATTCATTTATTGTTGATTTAAAGAGCACTTTAACAACAGCTAAATGAAGTGCATGGTTAAAGCAAAGTTGATAGGTTATACCACTTAACTAAGCATATTTTTCTATAAAACCGGCCCCGTCAGTCGTTTCACATACAATGTCCGTGCTTATATTTAAATCGAATTCGAAAAAACGCTTTTCAATTATTTCCACTATTCTTTCAACTGAACATTTCCTTTCAATTTTAACTAATCCTAAGTTATCATATTCATTTTCATAATAAATCATAACATTCATAATTTTTTTATTTTTAAAGCTTGTCCATTCATCAAATAATATGCTAAATCTTACATTTCTTAAAATATTCTAAATCTTAAATTTGATTTCCTTAAATTTTTCAATCAGACAAATTTTGTTGGTTTCATAGTGAGTATAAATTAACTTAAGTGTACTGGCTCGACTGTTTGGTGATGAATATCCATTTGCTGAAAAACCTTCTCGAATAATTCGGCTTTTCGCATTAATCTTAATAGCAATACCATTTTTAGCTGCTAATTCGGATACCTTTTCTTCCAACGATGTTTTCTTGAGATATTTTATAATTTGATTTTGGTTGGTTACTTGTTTTTTAAAATTTAGTTCATCTACTATCTCATTTCCGGATCTTTTCTTAATTTTTGTTTCCTGTAGAAGGTCTAGATGCATTATTAAAGCAGTGGTTATAGATCCGCGACATGACAATTGCTTATTGCATAACTTACAAATAGCTCAATCATTGTTGGTCGCAGATTTCGTAAATAAATTCCAACACTCAGCCTCTTTTTTGTTCGTCTATTAGTATTTAAATTTTGTTAATGTATCTAAATTACAGTATCAATTATAAGATATTACATAGATATTGCATAGGTTTAGAGGATAAATTTGTTTTGATGTTGTCTTATTGAAATTGAATTGATTGTACTTCAAAACAGCGATTAGAAATTCAATTTTTTATTTATCGATAAGTATTTAAACAATTGTTATTTTAATAATTTCAGAAAGTCTTATATATAATTATTATTGTTAAGTTAAATAAAAAAACATAATTTTTTTATAAAAAGAATTTAATCAAAATTTTAAATGTAAAATTGCTCGAGAAAAATTATTTAGTAATTTTTGAAAATTCTTGAGAATTCTCGACGCGACATGTGTTACAATTAGATCTCCATTAGCACAAACATTAGCCTTAATTTTTTTGTCTAAAATTGATGAAAATTTGATTTGTTTTCCGGTTATAAACCACTTGTATATGAAAGGTATGTAAATGATATATTTTTGATTTTTAAAAATAAAGATCATGTAAAACCATTTCTAAATTATATGAAATCGATCTATTCTAATATCAAATTCAGAGTAAAGGAAGCATTGCAGAGTACTTTACCATTTTTTGAATATTTTACTGGAAGTCAATTTTGAAACGAAAATTAAAAAACACCCGCGCTAAATCTCATTTTGACTGGAAAATGCAGAGCTACATAGTGATAACAAGAAAAATTTTTAATTGATACAATGATTTCTTATTTCATAAATATCTAATTTTATTTAAATTTATTCATAATGCAATTAGTTTGATGATGCAGCCATGAACTTTAATATAATGGAATATTCGATAATTAGTTAAGAGAAACCCCTTTACAAAGACAATTACACAATTTCCAATCTGTAAATCTTTTTGATATCGCTTTGAAGATAGGAATCCTTTGGAGAGAGGTTGTCTCGGTAGTAAAAATCTTTTAAAAATATTGTTGTTATTAAGCATTTCAGTAGTTTATTATTTTAATCAATTAACTGAATGATAAAATTATAGTATAACAGAACTAATTATTGCTCGCAGACTGGTGCATCCATTTATGTCAGTTATTAATAATTACACTTCAAAAACATCCAGATCATACAAATAATTTTCATATAGCTTTTTCAATAAAAGTAAACTCATTGAGTTAAAAATATTTTGAGTCTCTGAAGTTCTACGTTTCTGGAATTTAAATAGTAACCATTTAAATACGATATTTTCTGATATATTTTTTCTTGCTATTATTGTCTGTTAAATATTATACTAAAACTGGATTTGAAAATTTAAAATATGAGAGATTAATAATATTCTTCATTATTAAAAAGTGAACGCCATTTTTCACAATTTATTTTTGTAATTAATTTCGGCGGATTACCCGCCATCTTCAGACTAAATTAACAATGACTTTGCAGCTTATATATGAGAAGGTGATTATGTAATCAATCATGTAATAAAGGCTCTATTTGAAAATGTTTAACAGATAAGTTGAGTGTGAAGCTTGAATATTAATTTTTGGATCCATGGATCTTATTAATAAGGCCTCACACGTTACTCTCTCCCAGTAATTTTTAAATCGATTACACAGAATTTGAAAATCATTTTCTCCGATTTTCTTTTTACATTTTAAATTATGTTCGGCAATATTGCTCCCATTATCCAACCGACTGTGCTCTTTGATCCGTTTGCAGAGATGAAGAGATGTCTCTCCAATGTATGTGGCGTTACACCCATTACATGTGTCGTGTTCCCTCCGTTTTAAGACACCTTCGTTGGCCCTGAGCCCCCATCCGCTTTCTTGAGTTAAACGGCAACTCACACTTATCTTGTATCCCTTCATACTCCCCTCGGTGA
>MQRK01209113.1:0-10644 GCA_001938485.1 Girardia tigrina | reverse complement strand
GGGGTTATTGTCCAGGGGGTTATTGTCCTGTTACCGTTGCTACATTTGCTACGTTTTTTACATTTGTTACAATTACAAATCTTGTTATATTTTTTTTAATTTGTTAAATCAGTTAAATGTTATATTTTTAAATCTCTAAAATCGGTTAATTTTTTATAATGTAGATAAATTAGGTTAGATTTATTTATATGTATAAATGTTCTTAATTTTTTGTTAAAGAAAAAATATCATAAGAATCTCATGCAGTTATTCGTACAAAACAATCTAACTTGAACGACGAGAATTCTACGTCAACCATTTCACCAATCATTACTTAGAAAAATCTGGACGATCAAAATTTTCAACGCTCTACTAAACTACGAATCGTTACAACCGGCTCCAGGGAGTATGGAGAAGTACTTTATAGTTATTTATCCTATTTTATTTTTATTTTTTAAACGTTATCTTATCTATGCGTATTTGTCTATTCTATGTTATTAATATGATCGTATTTTGTGTCGTTAAATTATGAATTATTTTATCGATCCACAGACATTTTGTATAAAACAATTTTGTATTAAATCCAAACAACTTCGAATAAAATCAATTTTGCATAAAACAGTTTTGTTACAAAAATAAAAATTTCTTTTAAAAGGTTTCTAATAATAGCGAAATTTTTATAAACTACAAAGGATAGAGAATTTGAATACCACGTAAATCGGAAGGATGCCACTAGAAACAAGATATATTGGCAGTTGTTTGAATCAACTGAAAACAATTCCTTTTTAAAAACAACGAACAAAAATAATTTTCAAAAATAATTAATAATTAAAATAATTAATTTAATACTACTTAAATTTATCTTCTGGAATGTATTTATCTTCCGAATTGATTCATTTATCTACTGCGTTTATTCATACTCATAATTATATTATCAGCTATTTATAGCAAAAAGTTATCTATTATTATCAATGATTGTTGTGCTCCTGTGTTTACTGCTGATAAAAAATATATTATCTTGACAAATTTGGATAAAGAAAAAATAAATATTAAATTGTTTTCAAATCTGGATAAAAAAACTGAACGCCATTTTGTAAAAATTCATATGAAGAAAAAAACTGAAAAACAATAAATTAGTTGTATTAACGAATGTAAAAAAATAACTGATTAAATAAATAACTGCATGAAAAAATGACGATTGTTTAAAACAACTAAAAATTAGTGTAACTTTTAAAATTTGCTGAACTGTAAATAACAATGAATAAATGTCTCGATTTGGTCGCTTGTTTTTAATATAAGGTCATCAGTAATGTTTTTACTTCATTCACGAGTCACAGTGCGTCCGAACAATGTTGTGTTGATGTGCGGTCGGATTCGTTTTCTGGTATTGACTCGTCGGTTTTTTTTCACGTTCGAGTACTAGGACTCATAGTGGCTCTCTCAATGAATCACATACTGCACGGAATCACTAATTTCGAAAACACACCACTCATGCTGGGAAGCTAATCGAGCCTTGATAAGGAGCACCGCTGTTCAAAATCACATTGACTGGATATACTTATACGAACCGGTAATCCGACAAATGAGAGACCGCTGAAGTACGACGGTTTGAGGACCCCAGTCAGTCCGGCGTTGACGAAACTATGCGTGATTATGTTGTCGGGGGATGGATCGAAGTCAGGATCGCCACTCTCCACAACACAAAAATAGATTGAAATTAATAAATTTTAACGATACGTTCATTGTCTTTCTCTAATGATAGTTTCTAACTGAAATGATCATCACCATTAAATGCTTTAATACAGACCACTAACGACGGACCAAACCGGCTCCGTTGCCAAGGGCCCGAAGGCGGTGCGTTTGAGTCTGTTTTGACCGCCTTTACACCAAATGATGGCGATATCCGCCCAAAGCTTTCCGGGTAATTGTTTATAGTAAACATTAGTCAGAGCCGAGGCGATCTCAGAGATTCTGGATCTCCATGCAGTATTGATCTGAGTTCTGATAACCTGACCGAGACCGATGGAAAACCTCTCAAATCACTGACTGTCGTCAACTGGAGCACGTACATCATCATTCCGTGCCTTGTGTCGACGATCTTTCGTACAGAAGAGTGCGAGCAAAGAAGGTATTTGGAGCCGATTAAGTTATTCGGCACGCACCCGATCGGATTGCATGCGGAAACTATGATTATCAAAAGTTTGGTTTTTTTATTAAAAAGTTTTGTTTTACAATTGCTTCATAAACATAGAACCAATTATTGTTCGGTAGCAATATTCGCTTTTTTAAATATATTGTCAATTTTGAAGGTTTGTTTTGACGTTAAATAATCGTATAGAATTAGTCAGTGACGTAGAATATAATCTGGTTGGATAGGAAATCGAATGATTGATCACTTCGGGATAATATCAGTAATTATATCGTAAATTTGAAGCACTGTCCATATACGCGGATACCATCAGGCAGACGAGGAGAAACGATATTATAATAAATATAGTCATTAATTTGTGATTGAAATCGATTTAAATTTTGTTAGGTATTTGTTGCGCTTTTATATAAAAATAAAAGAACTCTTATAAAAATATATTTATGTATTTACAATTAATTACAAATTCAAATGAAGAATAGTATTTTACTTGGCCCCTGGCCGATTTTATATTAAACTCCGAGAGCCTTTAGCGACAACTCGGGTAACTGTATTTTAGAAGGTTTGGACCACACTTTCCAGCGTGCGTATGTATAATAAATATATTATTTTATATTAATTTCTTTAATTTTTATTTTTTTTTAATTACCTTAATTTTTACCCACTATTTCACTGTTTTTTTACCACTGTATTTTTAATGATTTTTTACTCTATTTATATATCAGAATTCGTTTGATCCGATCAGTCAGTATGAATTATAAACAGATATGAATTATAATCAGGTGAATTATAATTATATTACAATTATAAACAAATAAAAATTTGGTCAACGTCTTAGATTCCGATTAGATTTCTCTTAAATATTTTATTTATTTATATAAAAAATATAATTTTATATTTATTATCATAAATATTTTATCTATTTATTAATTTAAAACAACTACATAATAAATTATAAAATCTTGAGATATTCCCTCAACAATTTTAATTTTTATTCCATAATATATATATTAATACAGAATAAATAATAAAGAATAATACATATTAATACAAATAATAATACATATAATAATGTATATATTTATGAAGTAAATTGGTGTCAGGCAAAAAAACACGAACAAGCAAAAAAAAATACACGAACAAATAAAGCGTGTTCATTTAATCGACTTTTCATTTTTGCCGAAAATACTGATGTCCAAACTGACGGAGAAAACGAGTAAGCATGGATAGGCGCTCAGAATGACCATCCATTCGAATCAAAGATACGTTCAGAAGTAATTGCAAGAAACACTTGACAGTGTGCAAACATTTTTCAAAACCATTTTCGAAGAAAACAAAAATAGGGTGTGTGCTTCTTATGAAATAGCTTTATTACTTGCAAAGAAAATGAAACCATATTCCGAAGGTGAAGAAATTATTAAAAGATGTTAATAGCTGCCAAAAATTATGAGAAAAACAGATTGAAAATGTTTCAGAACAATGTGAAAAATGGAATTTCTTTTCGATACCCATTGATGAAAGCGATGATGATACCGGAAATGCACATTTAGTAGTGTAAGTTTTGATTTTTAAGTAATTGAAGCACTTCTATGCCTAAAACAAATGGAATCAACAACAATGAAATCAACAAATACATTAGAAAGACTAAAAGCTGCAGTTAATGATGTGAAATTAAACGGAAATAATTTGGTGAATATTTGCACATCAATCGTTGAAAAAAATTCTGTGTGTTTTACTTTTAGAAACTTTAAACCGAAAGTTACTAAAATTTCACAAAAGTCTTATACTGCAAGATTTTCAAATATGAAAATCTTATAAATGTAGTTGTTCGCTGTATAAATAAAATTCGAACTATAGATTTATATCGTAGTCAATTTCGTAATTTTATAGAAGATTTAAGAGACGGAGTTGCTTTATTTTGAAATACGTTGGCTATCGAAAGGAAATATGTTAGAAGTATTTTCAAAATTAAGATGAATTTCCACAAAATAAAAATATACTTCCGACGATTGTTGCCAACTTAGGAACGGACCGTGGTTGAATGATTTCACTTTTTTGACTGATATTACAAATCATTTGAATATTTTTAATTTACAAACTAAACTTCAAGGAAAAGAAAAATCATTTACAGCTTTAGTAAATAACTTTGATGATGTCACTGAAAACTTTGCAAGTGCAAAATCACGATAAGTTGTTTTTAAATAAAATGACATTCGCTACAGATTTTTTTCTAGTGGAAAGCGGTGGGATAAGTTACCTAGACATATTAGGGATTTGCGATCTATGAGAACAAAATTTGAAAATCAGCCTTTTAAAATTGATTTGGTTAATAGTCATTCAGACTTGAAACGATGTCGGGATATTCATGGTAAACGAGCAAGACAGAAACCAAAGTATCTAGAAGATTATATTGATGATAATCGTTAGATGACAAATCTTGTTTGGATGTTGAAGCATGATAAGTACTAAGGAAAGTGATTAAATGCAATAAGAAAGAAAAGAAAAACTAATTTGTTTAAATATATTGTTTAATTCGAAAAACGCGTGGTTCAGTGTGATAAGAAATAAATTGTGTTTTGTGTTGTCAATTTACGATCACTTACAAACTCCAATAAAATTCAATTTATATAAAAAAACATTTTTTACATTAAATAAAAATTATGTGATAACTTTGAGATAAAATCGTTTTAATGAATAAAATGTTTATATCTCGATGTTTCGAATTAAATTGTTTCGATGCGAATTTCGATTTGTAACAAATATGGGACCGATTTCGTGGAGATAAATCCCAGGCCTGAACAGATCGTTTTTAAATCCCATTAGAGTCGATCTGTGTTGTTTTTCAGGGCGATATAAGTATGGATTTCCTAGATATCAAATCAGTATGATGATGAATAGGTAAGATGCAGGGAAAATCGTTGGTTTGATTACTAACACGAGGGAAAGATTGAAAATAGATAGAATGCTGAAGACCCGTGAAGGCAGACCGTGACGAATTCAATACATTTATTTTCCAATATTTACAATTGCTCATTCTAACATGGAGTTCATTATTATTTATCGTTTAGTTAGTTTGAACAATTGACAATATTTTACACAGTTATTTTTTTTCATTATTTTATTTAGTTTATATTTTTTGATCACCACAGTTTTAATGAAAAAAGTTTTCACGTTATCAGATTGCTCTTCCGTTAATCGTGTATCGCTCATGCGCAAAGACAATACATTACTTTGAATGGTGCACTTTGTATTTTGTGAAATAATAATAGTTATTAGAGATAATGATAATTATAGTTTGTATTTTTTTAACTATAGTAAGTAAAATGAGTTAAAAGTTAATAGAAGAAAATTCTCAGAATGAGATTGTGTTTTGTTTTTGTTGAATGACAATAATGAGTCGTATAGCGTTGATTGAAGAATATAATATATGAATTTGTAAATTTAGATTTGACACTCAGTTGGATGTAATTTATCAGTTATATGTGGTTATCTTTGTTTTATAAACAAAATTATTGAACCGATAGAGAATCAAATAAACAAGAATTTACTTGTTGGTCGTTGTTAAACTATAAATAATTTGGAATGTTAACGAATAAACTGGTATTTTCTTTAATATTTTTGGAATAAATGGATTAAGGATATAATTCTGATAAGAAATGAATCTTTGCCAAAACCAACTTAAAATTTAATCTGATAATACTTCTGGGAATTAATACACTGCATCTATGGATTTTGAATTGTTTTGTTAATTGTGCAATTAGTTATCGTGTTCTTTTTATATATCGTTTATTTCCATATAATAAAAGTTTTCGTAAATTCGTCAATAAATGGATTCAAAAATTTACTGGCTCATTTTTTATAACATTAAACATAAAATTAATTTTTTTTTTAATAATTTTTTTTTAACATAAAATTAAACATCAATTGAATATTTTTGCTAAGAATTCACATAAAAAATACTGATAGAAAATAGAAAATTCCATTATAACTCATTATATCGAGGTACATTTACCAAAAAATAAATTTGTTTGAATATTCCGGAATATTGGAAATTCGAACCAAAAATACAATTGAATATTTTTGCTAAGAATTAACATAAAAAAATACTGATAGAAAATAGAAAATTCCATTATAACTCATTATATCGAGGTACATTTACCAAAAAATAAATTTGTTTGAATATTCCGGAATATTGGAAATTCGAACCAAAAATACAGCTATTATTAAGGTCGAAATTTGTTGTTGATGATCGAAATCTACATTTGACGAATGACCGAAATTGTCGGTTATTGAATGATCAATAAAAATGTTTTTGTTTGACGTAGAAACTGGTCGATCGATTGTTTATAAAACGGTGTTGAAGGCAGGAAATAAAATCGGGTAATTATTATTTTCGTCTGTAAATTCTGGTGCGTTAATTGCATTTATTTCATTTTCTTCCATTTGAAATGTTATTTTTTTTATTTATACATACCGATAAAGAAAGTTATAAATTGACAAAATTTATTATCGATTTATAGTAAATTATTACGGAAATTAAATTAATAAAATTTATTATTGATTTTTAGGTAGTATTACAATAATAATTCCGATAATCTTATTTTCTATTGATATTCATCGTTTCACAATGAAATACTTCAGCAGTTATGTGACCGTTAAGATTATCGAAGCTAAAGAAAAGTGGTGGGTGCATCCCATTCAATCGTCATTTCACTGCCAAGCTTACGAGAATCTTGATCCGTATTTCATCGTCGAAACTGACGAGAATCGTACGGAATCGTGCGATTTGTTGGTACGTGACTCACGGATCAAGATGACTTTCACGATATACCAAGACGCAATAGTTCCTCTAAATTATTTTATTGTCATGGCCGATAAGTTGTTCGAGTTAATTGAGTCGGCGAGTGATGGTTCCATCGGATCCAGAGAGAAGAAAAAACACATAAACATGAAAACAGCAGTGAACGCTAATGATAGTGATTATGTTTCAGATTTTTCTAACAATTCATTAAAAACTGTGGGCTATAATTTTGATGGATCTTCAATTTTTCATGACAATTATAATTTAACAATACAATCAAAATACAATATAATTGGAATCAGAGAATTATCCGAATTTTTTAATTCTTCTTCATTTATCGAATTAATTAATTTAGTTTCATTTTAATTGAGTGCAAAATTTGTGATTATTTGTATATTCGTACCATCAATCCTGGTTTGACGGTGCTTGTTATTTTTTACTACGAAATTTATCTTGTTGAATGATATTTCATACGCATTTAAATCAACCTTGAATTTATTATTGGGCGAATTTTTTTATCAAGGAGTACAAATTGTTTCCAGATTTACAGTATTGTATCCAGATTACCAGTTGAAGATTTCAGAAAAATCTATGAATATTGCGAAGCAAATTTAATGGCATTTTTCAGTCTGAGTCACTAAGGATAATATATATCGCATAATCTAGATTTACCGTCGATGAAAACATTCTACAAAGAAATTCTGCAACTTGTGCAGTACCGAAATACAATCGCAATATCCCCGAAGTATTTAAGACCGACCAAATGAAAAACCACTGAAAAAATGAAAAGACCCACTAAATAAAAGTGATGTGTGGGACAATCATAAAGGACAAGATAACATCCACTCGATCCCGATTTCGGAATGGCATTTAATTTTTAGGCTAAGACAAAGTGGACTCCAAGCGACAGATATGTGTAAGCGTAAGAGAAAACGAGATGATGATAGAAGTGTAACAGTTAGTAAGAAAGAGGCTACACCTAGCACCATATATAAAAAATATTGTTATTGAAATTTAATAAAATTACGGAATTGTTTATTTGCTAGTTATGGGACACCATTTAAAATTAAATAAATGTTTATCAGTTCTGCTTTCTTGTCTATTAATGCTTAATCAACATTTCCCGTTGTACTTTAAACAAATAAAACCCACGAAAACGTTTATAATGGATTTTTGCTTGAAGCGAGACAATTCGAGGGGGCTGTGCAACAATTTGATGAAATATTCAAGCGATTCTAAGATGTCGACGCGGCGTCCGATTCAGATCTGTAGCTGATAGGACCCTCCACAGTTAAGTGGCCCGGCCTGCGCAAGCCCAAATTGTCAAAGGAACCCAGGTGTCAAAGGGACTGAGTCCTGATATAATTATTATTCTTAATAGTAGAACAATTTTTATTTTATTTTCGTCGAAGTGAATGCAGATAAAACAGTCCTAGCAAATCAAGTACACTGTTCGATTTCGGTATAAATTTAAATAATTAATTATTAAATTAAAAAAATCGGCTATTTGGGTAGATTGTTGGAATTCCAGCTACGATAAATCACAAAATAATTCTTGCGATAAGGGACACAGAATACTTGAAATTGGTCACAGACAGTTGTTCGATTTGTAAGATACAAATATAAAATATATATATAATAACTAAAGTATTTTTCTCTTTCAGTATTTTTCTTTTTACAATTATAATGATTTCAAAACGTGGAAAAATCAAAATTTCTCGTGATAGTAATTTTTACTGCTTCAGCAGATATTTTTCAAACGCTAAAATGTCACTCGCAGCAAGCGATCAATTTCTGAAAGAGAATTCAGCGCATACTTGCAGTTCAAAATAATACTCCTCTCAATCCCCTAAATCGTGCCTTAATTATTGTTACTGGGGAATACAAAAGATTAGCTTATTACAGGTCAGTACGAAAATTTGAAGAATACAAATTGATATCCTTTAAATGTTCTACACGAATCCTCAATCTACTCATCTATCAAGATACTAAAATCATTTTATCTGTGCAATTACAGTACAATTAGATCTCACAACTGACAAATCAAACATTAAAAAATGATTTCACAATCTTTTGGCATTAGTCCCTGGAAGTTGTTCATTGCATATAATGCAATAAATGAAAATTTTAACATTTCTCGATATTTAATGCAACCAAAATCTAATCAAAATAAAACCGAAATAACTACATGGAATTCGAAAATAATCTATTTAAAAAAGATACGATAGAAGATTTTTTTTAATTAAAAATTAAAATTTTATAGTTAATTCGAAATTATGTATGTATGTGTGGAAAGCCTTATAATTTTATCATAAAATATAATTTCTAAAATTATCTAAAAAGAAAGCATACAATCATTAATAGACCTTTAAGACCCTATATATTATACAGTGAAGGAGTATTTGGATTAATAATTCTGATATATTCAATGATGGACATTTATAAAAGATATAAAATAAAAACTTATATCGTTCCACTCTGGGGCAATATTATTTTTATCCCTTATGAAGGTTTGAATAATTTTAATGAATTTCGATTATTTCAGAATATGAAAGAATTCAACTCGCTTAGATCTGGAGACAAAGTGGCGAGATATTCCTATTACATTAAATCCGAGGAAATTGGAAATAGGAATTGTAGTGACCAAAAATTAAATATTAATATTTATAGATATATTTTTATAAATATATATACTAAAATTATATATCATTATTTATAAAAATAACAATTACAATAAAAACCCAGAGTTGTGGAAAACAATTTGTTTGAATAGTATGATGAAAATGGGTCTTTTAAAATCGGTTAATTAATAATTCGACTCGTCTTTTATTTTATTCTTCGAAATTGAACTCCGGAATTATCCGTTGAGTTTCCATCCTTATAATAATGGAAACCGAAATAAACATATCAACGACGCACCGACACAGATCCGCACGGTTCAGCACGACAAGACGAGATCACTGCCCCTCGAGTTACTCATATAGAATTGTGGCGCTTCAACCACTCCGATGGGCCGAATACTCAGAGGCCGCACTCAACAGCCGCGTGGGATTAATCAATCATCCGATTCAATCTCACCGATCGGCGCCCGAATCGACCGTCGTTTTGACTATATCGGTAATTCGTCGAGCGTCGTCCACTTTGATCAACAGAGGCAGTGGCCACCTCTATAAAGACGGTGGCATGCCACCGTTAAAGGTCAAGTTAATAATTACCCGTGTGTCCTTTCCTCCATTATTTAGAGACGCGGGTACACCGAAGCGGGAATGAGCATCGACCTCTAATTCCTTCGTCAGTCACGCAATAGATTACGAGAATCGACATCATCTCGTTTCTATCGACATCTTAAATATCTACGGCCAAACTTTGATGCATACCTTGGTCAAACCGAGAGAAAAGATTGAATAATATGAAACGGAATGCCACGGTATAACTGATGACAGATGGATGAATATTGTTGGGGTTATAATTTTATTTAATATAATAATAAAAATAATAAAAAAAAATGATGATTTACCCACTCCTGGGGTATCCTCGGGAATGGAGCATAATCAATGCTCCATTCCTCCGGACATTCCCGGAGTCGGGCGTGTTTAATAAAAAAAAAATAATATATAAAAAAAAATAAAAATAATAAATAAAAAATGATGTCTTACCCACTCCTGGGGTATCCTCGGGAATGGAGCATAATCAATGCTCCATTCCTCCGGACATTCCC
>MQRK01209093.1:8306-31142 GCA_001938485.1 Girardia tigrina | reverse complement strand
AGGGAGAAAGACGAATATAATTAAATATAAATATAATCAATTGTATATATATATATGTATATATTGCTTAAAAACAAAATATTTCTAATCAAATTTGCTTATTTTAGTAAAGAGTTAACAAAATTTGAAATTAGACATATTCAGGCGCTAAGAATTATTCAAATTGTATTTTAAATTTTCTAGTTTCAACTTGATGTTTATGTTTCATTATCTGATTTTATTAACGTTTTTTTTCCGTTTTCAAACAATATGAATTTCAATGTTTATCCAACGATCAATATTGTTGAGAAAATAATTTTCAGAAATGTATATCGATATATTGGGTGTGCGACGGTAACTATGATTGTGATAAGGTGTTTTCATCGAGGCAAAGAACCTTTTGGAGGTGACGCAGGCCGGCCGCAGAATGCAAGGGGCACGCGGACGGACCGTCGTTTATTTCCTTGGGGCTCTCTTTGTCTTACCTTAATAATTCATCAGTGTAATTTAAAATGCAGGCTTTAGTAACATCAACCCCTCCAGAAGCTGAGCTGCAAGTCGGGCCATACTCGATACTGGTAGAGAACCCGAAGGCGCTCCGAAGCACACACAACTTGTTGATGTACGTGGAGGAGACGCGTCTGTTCCCCAATTATGTGATAGAGTTGCCGTTTAACTAAAAAGCGGATGGGGGCTCTGAGCTTACAAAAATATTGAAAAAAGGGGGAACACGACATTATAATTAATCTGGTAGATGTATTTCCCACCGAAACTTATTCAGGCTGATCCATACAGTACATTCATGAAACCCTATATAGTCCTGCAGTGTTATCTTCAATAAAAATTGATTGTCCAAATACTGATTGCAAAAATGACTGAGAACAAAAATATGCCACATCGAAGTTATATTAAATTCGATTGCACAGAACACTTTAACCCATAAGAGAGTATTTGTCAAAACTAGTTTCATGTGCATAAAATGTCCTGATTTCACGCCCATTAAATTCGAAATAAGTAAATAAATGTTCTGTATACGACAAACAATAATTTGTATGACTAAAATCAATATATTCGTGGAGGATCGAAAAATATCCACTATATGAGTTGACCCGATGCCACAAAGAATAAAGTAAAATATTTTGTCGTCCTTTAATTATTAAATGAATGTTCTTAATCGCCTTTTAATTGAAGTTTAAGTTAAATTGATTAATTATAAATTGAGGTAATATTTCGAAATTATATAACTTCAGATTGGCTATAACTAATCATTTAAGATAATAACCAGTCGGGCAGAGGGTCTAGAGAGACGGTGCAGGCAGTCCATATCATGCACAGGGGCACGTGGGCTGACCGTCACTTGTGGTTCTAGGATGTCTCTGTCCGATGCAGAAAAATAAAATGAATTCGAAATAAGAATGAATAAAGTCCACATCTACCCCTCCAGAAGCTCAGCTACCAGTCGGGATGTCCTCGTTACTGGTTAAGGACCCGAAGGCGCTCTAATGTCTGCACAATTCGTTGATGTTGGCAAAGGAGTCGCGTCTGCTTCCTGTTGAGATATAGTTGACTTAATTTGATAGAGTTGCCGTTGAACTCTAATGGAAAACGGATGGGGGCTCAGAGTCGTCAATAATATTGTTTGAAGGGGAGCACGACAAATGATATTTGATTTTTCTATATTTATGTTGGTGTATCTAGGTGATTGATTTATTTTTCGATTAAAAAGAAAATAAAACGTGATATTATTTTAAAAATATATATTTAATATTCACAGTTTATAATTAAAATTTTACAAATAACCTTACTTTTTGAATTTATATTTTGAATAGTTAGTGAAGTAGATTCTACTTATCCTAAGTGATTTTAGGTATCTAAAAATATAGTTAAGTTATATCAATTATATAAATTTTTGTACTTTATTTCTTTTCTGAGGATTCCGTTTTTCTCCTGGTTATCGTAGCATCAGATGAATTTATATAGTAATCCGTTAATTACGGCTATTATCAATCCAGAAGTTGTTTTATAATTTATCTTTATTAACAAATTTATTATACTTGTTTACTTTTTAACTTTTTTTAATACCATTAAAGGATGTCACAATTCATTCAGAAATATATTTGGTAATTGGAATCCAACACTTAAAAATTTTAAGCAGAAAGTAAAATTTGAAGAAAGATCGTGTTTTCAAAAATTCCTTATGTTGACGAATGGTGAAACCATTAGGAGAAAAAAGAAATATGCGGTTTTTAAAAATTAATTAACTTTATTATCATGAAAATCACGCAATAAAATAAGATTTCAAATTTTTGCCAAAGAACATTTAAAAACATTTAAAAAGTCTAGTTTGAATTTTAATTTCAATCACATTTAGAGTCATTATGACTCTCAGAAAATCTTTCATCGTTTGTCATCATTCTACTTGGTTTTCCTATTTTTATTTTTAATCATGATTATATAAACAATTTTTTTAAGTAATTTTTTTTAAATATATTAATTAATAATAACTTAAAGTAATAAATTTTATCATTCTCAATAAATCCCAAAATAATAAAAATGTCATCAAATTATTAAAAATGCATTTAATTTAAATTTTACAAAAATTTTAAACTTAATTTTAATTATTAAATTAAAAATATGAACTTATCAAATGATTATTTTAATTATGTTCGAATAGTCAATCTTTTTAAATTTAAAATTAAAAAAAATACAAATTTCCATCAGGGTGGGAGAATCACCATTCTAAATTAAACATACTTAAATCAACATACAGCATCAATACATTTACACATTCAAACAATTTAAAATATTCCTCACATCCCCCGTGGATTAAGTGGCTTACTAAATACATTAAATGGAGCGAAATACGTCAGCAAGATTGACTTGGGGAGTGAATATCATCAATCTATTCTACATTTCTGATCAAGACTGTGCCGTCATCTAGTTGTATCTCATAAATTCTTTCGTGCCTTTGCTTTATAATTGTACAATGAAGCAGAATATCAAAAAGTGCTCATGCACTTGAATAGTAACCCACATACGTACATTAAGATTCCACATCAAAATTTTTATAAAAGTGCTGATAAATCAATTTTTTTCCTTTTAACCAAATCAAATGTATTTGGGAAGAACTTTTTAGGTTCCTTCAGTTCATCTGCTGGAAGGTTCTTAATAAGACTGTCCAGCGATGATGACATGAATCGGAAACTATCGATGAATCGGAGCTTAATTTTTCCCACATGCTTAGTAAATGTAATTTATTTCTCCTCGCTGTTTGGAATAACATCTGTATTCCCTTTGATTTTCCCCAATTCTCTTACTATGAAATGGGAGTCATATCCACTAAGATTGTGGAATACAACAGGAATATTTGTAGATGTTTTACATCGCAAATTGCAGTTATTACATGCTGCCCCTCGATATTTTCCAGTAAAATGGCAATGGTCTTTGACTTTGTAATTATCTTTTGTGAATGATTTTTCACACAAGTAGCATTGTGTTGTCTTGCTCCATTCACATTTTTCTTGCCGTGTCATCACCATATCTGGCTTGTATTGTTGCAACATATCTACAATTGTGTGGGCGTAAGTCTCCCTACGTTTCATAAAATGTTCCGCTGCATCTGAACCTCTGTATAGGAATGGCTCATTATCAATACTCAACGCATATATACTGTATGATGATAGCTCATGATACTGGTATGCTGTCGTACTGCTAAGTTGTTGATCCGGATTGCATGTTTGGACTGGGTTTAGAATGGCTTCAAAGTCTTCCCAAAGTTTTCAAAAAATATATGATAATGGGCACTTTCTGCATCTTTTCATATTCTTTGAATTCGATATAATCTTCCTTGGGGAATTCCGCTTTGATGCAATGATTGTTATTGCAATAGGCCTTGTGCTCCTCCAACTTATTTATAGCTTAAGCACCATTAAATGTATAAAACATCTTTTACAAATCTCGATCCTTTCTGTATGTTTTGATATTTGAGATCGGATAAGGCGCTCAAAGTTTTTGATCCAGATGAGGGGCCTTTTTTCTTCATCATCTAGCAATAACAAATCCCTATGGTCTTCCAATTCTTCCTTACATACAAGTAAGGGATAAAATTTTTCATTCTCCAATCCAAATATGTTGATTGAAACATTGACGTGGCTTCCAAATTTAGTGACTGCTTCAAGGCTTGGTGGGAATTTTATGCAGTTGAAGTCATGTGTGCTGCAAATTGTTGTATATCCATACTTGTGATGCATTATGTTGATTCTCCACGAATTTTGACAGCATAGCATACTTGAAGCACATGTTATCTTCATTATGAACATTGATGCATGCCTTTTTCTTGACTCTCCATTCATTTAGCTGAATGTAGGAGCTGCCCCTCATTGGTGAGTATTTATGAACATGAATTATCAACTGATTTACAGATGCTAGAGTCCATTCACCCTTCTTCACTTTGCTCTCATCAGCTTCCTTTATTATCTTGACATGTTCTTCATTGAGCCACTCCAAAATATCATCAGATTCCAATATTGGCCTATTTTTGGTCTTGAAGGCTCTATTTAACAGTTCATCATCAACATTGGTGAATGTTGCTTCCAATTTAAGATTGACTTTGATAGCCTTGAAATCAACCATGTTGTCTTGTAGAATCTCTATGGTTTCCTTCTTGGAATATTCCAGAAACTCATGGAGACTTGTAACCTTGCAGCGTAGGCTGCCTAGACTTCCTAGGCTGTCTAGGTTAGCCTGGGGAGCCTTGATAACATATTGACGTACCTTCGTATTCAATGAAGCTTTATGAATTGGTCTCTGTCTTGAGCTTTTTGATGGAATATTTGTGATATTTGTATCATTTACACGTTTTGATGGAATATTTGAAGCCTTGGCTGCCTTGGAAGTATTTGAAACAGGTATCTACATTGAAAAATTGTAACATTTACATGTTTTAAAGAAACTTTTACCTTATTTGAACCATTTTTCTCAATTGAAACATTCTTCTCAATTAAAACAATTGAAGCATTTTGTGTTGCTGGAACTGAATATGCTAATGATTGGAAGATAGTCTTCTTAGACTTGTTTGAAAAGTCACACAAATGGTCCTTGTGGTTATCATAAAATTGATGATATTCACCACTACTTGCATTTTGACACACTGGACAAATGTAATACTCACATCTGTTGAAAACATAAACATAGTAACGCTGCATTGTATCATGGCAAATTTCTGGATTGTGAAAATTTGCCATGCAACATCTGTATAAATGACATTGTTGAATTATCGTAGGAATTTTCTCTTGAATCATCTTTGACATAATTTCTTTGAATATATTCTTTTTCGATTTGAAATAAAAAAAATTTTAATAAAAAAAATTGAGTAGTTAGGAAAAGAAGGTTTTAGATGAATATTCTGAATTTTTCAAAATGTTTTTTTTTCTATCCAAAAAAAATGTTTATTTTTGGAATGCATTCTGAAATTAACGTTTTTTTTGGATAGAAAAAAAACGTTTTGAAAAATCCAGGGTCTTTATCTAAAACCTTCTTTTCCTAACTACTCATATATGAATAGTCAGAATCCTTGTCAAAATTTTCAAAAAAGTTAGCAGAAATCGGTTTTTCGAATATTTGTGCACTAAACCTAGCCAGGCTGCACCATTTATGAGCTATACATTATGTAAAAAATAAATTATATTAATATATTAAATAATTATGTTATCAAAATATTCAAAACGTGACCGTAACCATGTTGCTATTATCATGCATTTGTTATGAATCCATCATGTAAACGTATTGCATTCATCATGTCAACAAAGTGCACAATCTTGTAATCCTAAAAATATCCGATGGAAGTCGAGTTTGCGATTGGAGCAGAATTCAAAATAAATGGAAACATTTAAAGGACCTTAAAAATTATTCAAAAAATTTAAAATAAAAAAAGTGCAGTATTGATTAGCTCACATGTGCAGTATCGATAAGCACATGTGAAATATTAATTAGCATATGTGTAAGTGTTGATTAGAACTTTTCGCACTTTCTTCCAATTTTGATGGTTTTTAAGGTAATTTTGATGGTTGATATTGATTTTTAAAGGTGTTTAAGGTAGCGATGATGGATGTCAAGGTGTTTTTGATGGTTCTTACCGTGATTTTGATCGTTGATAAGGTGAATTTAATGAATTTTAAGGTAACAGTGACGTTTGCCAAGGTAATCAAAAGGTTTTTAAGGGGATTTCGATGATTGTCAACGTGATTTTATTGATTGTTAAGGTGATTTTCCTTGTTACAAAGTGATGTGAACCGTTGCCAAGGTACCATAATTCAAATAGAAGCGTTTCTAGGGTGATCGGAACCGTTGCTAGGTAACACGTAACCAATCAAAAGTCTTTCTAGGTCAATCGCGACCGTTTCATAGTAAATGTAATGCATTTATCAACGTAAGTGTGTTGACCTGTACATGTTCGTTTGATGGTGGATATACATGGTTATTTGTTCATAGTTTACGGCGTGATTTTAATTTTTGTAATTGTATTTTCCTATACATGTTCTTTTGATGGTGGATGTGCATAATTATTTGTTCTTTGTTTATGGCGTGTTTGTAATTTTATGTAGTGCCACCAAAAATAATTTATTTAAAGGTTTTCTCCAAGGATCAGATAATTCAGAATAAATAGAAGTTTATAATCTCGCTGAAAAAGCAGATGCAGAAAATAATGAAAAATTGTTTGTGAAATGTTATGAAGAATGTTATTCTGTTGATATACAAAGCATACAGGAATCATTCAAGTGGAATTTCAAGACATAAATTTATTAATTCAAAATCTTAAATGTCGTAATACCGTTTCTGAACCATCTCGCCCATATGACATGATGAATATATTGACAAAATGTCATTAACTTCTTCAAATCTTTATGTTCAAATGTAAATTTGTTGCACCACGTTGTGTAAGGTACTTGATGTGATCATCATATGGAAAAAAGTTTCTTCTAACAAAAATTTTTAATGTTTTTTTTCATATTTTATTAGTCATCTGACCTCTGATTTATTTTTTGTGTGCGTATAAATCAAATTTAATTTATACTTATATTGTTTTCTGACTCATCAAAAAAACGCGAATTGGCATTAAAATATAAAATTATAAATATATTATTTAAAAATCAATAAAAAATTAATATTGTAAATAATTACTTACCGAATAATTTTATCCGTTTGTACAATGCTTAAATGTGTTTACTAATTAAAAGTTTGTCTTATAACAGTGTTTTCCTTTATAAATAAATAAATTTATAATAAATTTATAAATAAATTTATAAATATATTATTTAAAAATCAATAAAAAATTAATATTGTAAATAATTACTTACCGAATAATGTTATCCGTTTGTACAATGCTTAAATGTGTTTACTAATTAAAAGTTTGTCTTATAACAGTGTTTTCCTTTATTTTTGACTCTTGTTTTTTTAACGTTAGTTTGCAACTAGGTTAATCCAATCTTTTGGATTAACCTAGTTTGATCATTATTTGTCTATTTTTTATTTACAATAAAAGTAGTGAATTTAATAAATCGACAAATTCATTATTTTTACAGTAACCATGACCGTCGGGGTCACATGCGCCGAAAGCCCATTTTCCGCAACTGATTGTGCACTAAAGTTGGAATTTTATTTTCTTTTGTTATATAATTGTAAATAATCATCATCGATTTGTTTTCTTTTTTGATATTATTTATTTTTATTTAATTTTAATATATTTCTGTTCATTTATTTTATATACATTTATATAACACTTTATATTGTGCTTATTATTATTATCTTAAATTATTATAATTTATACGAATATTAAAATTATTTTTTAAATTATAAATGGTAAAAAAATCGATTTCTCGCTTAACGATCAAAAATATTATAATTATTAAATTCTGTAATTATAATTTGTGACAATGACAATTAAGAATAAATGATTATGAAGGGATCCTAGTACGTAAACTGTTAAAAGTTACAAATTTCAATGATCATGAATCCAGTCTATGTAGTCTATTTGATTATTTAAACTATCCACAACCTGTACCTTTCTATTTAATCTCACAAATTTTAAAAGATGTCGACAACATTTATTCAAACTGACTATTAATGATGCGACTTATTTAGTGAAATACATTCAGAAGTCTATTTCAAAATCCAATTAATATTTGCAATTATCCGGATCCGTGAAAACAAATATTTTTATTCAATTATACGATTAAAGTTTATTTAAATACCTTTTTCATTGATATCTTTCTACTTTGCTTTATGTCCGTTACGGTTGCTGCAATTTTAATTATTAATATATTAATTATTTTAATAACATATTTTACTTATATATTTTACTACTTTGCAGTTAAAAGTGAGCTCTTATACCCCCTTTGAGCTTTCTTGGTATATAAACCCATTTTTACAATAATAATATGGATTGAATACAATATAATTCCGAACTCTAAAAATTAACTTAAAAACTCATCTCGAAACAGTGTAAACTCTCTGAACCCAATTGTTTAAACTGCACAAAATTGTAACTTAAAATTTCATATAAATAATAATTTTTATTCATTATTTCAAAATTAGATGTAGAAGTAATGAGGCCCTAACAACATCGTTCATTTCATCAATAAATATAAATACTTATAAAAAGATAACCTTATTATAAATAAATAATAATTTACCTTTAATTCTTTTACTTTCATTTTGAATCTCGCGACTCATGTAATTTACTTGTTCTTTTAAATCTAATTAAACAATAATTATAGTATTATCTAAAGCTATTTCATTATATAAATTTAGAAATTTATTAGTATTAATTTTTTGGTATCTGTTCAGGATTCGAACATTTTAATTATTATATTTTTGTTTTTTACATTAAATTATTATCGTTATCATATATTCGTTTCAAATCAAATCAAATAAAAATAATTTCACATCAAATATCAAAAAGAAAATCAAATCAAATTGAAATGAAAATTAATTCATTATTTTTTGTCATTTTGAAATTATTCGATGGAAATTGAACAATTTGAAATGATAAATTGAATATTTAGATTGATAATTGATAGTGTGAAATGATCTTGAGTTTTGTTAATGTAACAACGAATCACAAATCTATAAAATTTATTTTTCACTAACAAATACTTTTTGAATCGATATTATTTAAACAAATAATTATCTATATTTTTTCATGTTAAATATTTAATTTAAGAAATAAATTTAACATGAAACAGTTAATCTGAATTAAATTGATGAACTTGTAAAAATGATAGAGATTTTGATTGATGAAAATAAATTCGATACGTGACTGAATATCGTTTCGAATTGATTAAAGAGTAAATTTCTTTTCTGGATGCTGAATTATGCTAATCGCGATGTTAAAAAAGACCGCAAATATTAAAATTACAAAAACATTGAATTTTACGATTTTTGATGCGCCGATTTTTCTCATCGATATTATCATATTCGATTCGATTTTAGATCGAAATTTGAATAGAAATTATCAAATAATGTTTCTGTGTAATCGGCGAATAGAGAATTCTTCCAATAAGATTGGTTTTTACAAAGCGAAATGTAAATCAATCAATTCAAAAATCGATACTGAAATGGTGTTCTGTGAAAGATTCGAAAGATTTAATGACAAATCGAATTCGATAATCGTTAATTTTCAAACGCTTCATCCATTCAAACCGTCATCGACTAAATGCACGAAAAACATTCGATATAATGCTATCGGTTGTCAGGCCGGGTTACTGGCGTCGATCGCCGGCAACGATGTGGATTTCTGCAGTATCTCCTCGTGTGAGAGAGCGAGTATTGAATCAGTCGACTTGAGGGACGAGCTCATGAGTGTCGATCCAATTTTCTCTATCAAATTCCGGATGAGTGTCGCCTGGATCGAGTTCAGTTGCGGTGGATCGATTCTGCTGGTTACCTTGCTGACCGATAATGGTCAATTGGCGACTGTCGGGTTGTTCCATGTCGAGAGATCACTACTGGAGAGTGGAGAATCTAATTTTTGTGAATATTGTTGTATCTCAGCAGGTTTTTTTGTTTTCTTAATAAACTTTCAATTTGAGAGGTTTAATCGTCATATTGGGAATCATAGCTCGATCGGTATTAGCTGCAGTGATTGACTTCATGTGTCCGATATCTTTTGTCCAGAACAGAAATTGTCGATTGATATTTGAATTTTGAGATATGACTTTGATTGGAGAACTGTCCAACGATTCATGGAGCTTTAATTGTGAAAGAACTCTATCGATTTTCACATCATCAGGATTGAAGAGACATTCATCTAGTTCATCAATAATTTTAATTTTCATATTCATATATCGTTTTAATTTTTAAGAAAATGTTGGATCTGAGACGGTTTCAGCAGATTTCCACTCGCAATGAATGTAAGAAAGTCCGCGATCTTTTAGAAAATATTTATAGAAGACATTATACAAAACATCTGCATAATCATCTAATGTACCTGGGCATATGCATCACCTATCATGTCAACGTATTGCATTCATCATGTCAACGAATTGCACAGTTAACATTTTATAGTATATATCAATATTATATACAATAAAAGTTGTTGTTTATAAGTTTATGAATAAAGACGAGTATTTTCAACAACAATTTATTTACATAGCATGTACAGCTGCAAAACATATGTACAATGTATACTATACACAAGATTTTGAATGACGATTCAACATTATATTTGAAACACAACTTACATAGTTGTAAACAAACTATAGTCAAAAACACGTGTAACAAAATCCTTATAGTTTAAATCTCTCAAACCGGTGATTACAATTTTCCCAGAACCTAAAACATTTACACATATTGGATTGAAACAAGTTAATCTCAAAGAAGGAAACATTTCAGGTTCATAATGATTCGAAGTAGTCTTTTTCAAAGCATTGATATTTATGGGCTCATCATAATCATACGTCACTGTAATATATTGTGTGCTGACATTGGTGATATTGAATGGTAAAGTGGATGGATCAATTGGTTGTTTACAGCCCATTATTCGACATTTTCCATTACGGAAGAATATGATGGTGTACTCTAGGCTAGCCAGGAAAGTGTAAAACACATTGGCATGGTTTAGTACCAAAATGGAGGTCTTTCAGNCATTCTTCAGTAAAACCTTTGTAATTGATATTACGCAGCATTTTGTTAAAAATGTACGACAGTATTAATTTCAAAATCCCCGCCTTGTGTCTATTTATTAAAAGTGATTCATTAAAACAAATTAATAACAAGTGTTAGTTTTGCTATTTTAAAAGTAATAAGTAATATTATTATAATAGTGTGTTTTGTTTTAATGCATCAAATAAAATAAATACAATAAACTTTATGAGATATCGCAACATTCAGACATTTTGTCAATATTTATAAATCCACTTGATTAATCAAGTTTCTCCTGCTACAATGAAGTGGAAGTTTAAAACCTTTAATGAACTTAAACATGTAGCTAAAGGAAAGAAGATTGATGATGAGACAATTAATGAACCTAACCAATTAACTGAAGAGATAAATGCTAATTAAACTAATCTAGTCGAACTAGTCAGACCAGTAGGGCGGTCTAGACTAGTCAGGCTACCTAGGCTAGTTAGACAACCAAAAGTAAACCAAGGCTAGCCGGGCTAGCCTAGGCACTGAGACAACCAAAGATATCCAGGCTCCAATTGCTGAAGCTTTGGTTAGTCAGACTAACCAAGTTAGTTATTTTCAACCAACAGAAAGAGATGCTCCACAAAAATCTTCCTCACCAGGGGTTTCTACATCAACAACATATAGAGGATATCAGATTAACTTGTTGAAATATCCGAAATCAATTAAATTGAGGTATCCGGTATATGTTAGAAAGAGCAAATTTAGCTATCACGTAAAGGACATTAGTGATCGTAATTACGATCTTTTGAATATTGCCCTACAAGAAGTTGGAACAAGACCAGATGGTAAGCTGAGTGAACAAAGAGAACAATATTTTCGATCAGATGATGGATTAATATTCAGAGATTTTATGGGTCATGAAAAACTAACAATGGACTTGTCTAATTATTCCATGGCATTTATCAAAATATGCATACAAGTAAGAAAAGAAAGAAATGGAGAAAATTATCCAATATGGAAATTGTCAGAAATTCGTTGTATTTAATATTGATGCAAGTTGTATTGTTGTGTTAATAAATCTTGTAATAATTTAGTCTTGATTTTATATAAAATAGGTTAATACGTTTGTTAAAATGGATATAGAAACACAAATGAAATATGTATTAGAGATATTAAGGCTGAATTTAGAAATGAATGGAGAAATGTACTTGTTAAAGTTTTGTACGTTAATAAATGTTTTACATGTTACTTTCTGAAATGATTATATGATTAACATTTAATTGAATTAAAACGTAATAAGATTATAAAGAACATTTATTTATTTACATATCTACAATATATAAAAGTGGATCATTCACAAGAAATAATGTCCATGAGGTAATGCACTTATTCCATCTGTCAAAATATGTCGTTTATCGTCAAACCAGTCTAGGCTTTTCTTCTGCATCATTACTGTGCAGACTTGATGTTCTGTTGATTGAATCCTTCGCAATTTAGAAATTATATTTGATTTGTTCCAGCAGCACTCTCATATAATCATAGAATCTAATTTGGTTTGCTAACGTTGCCCGTTGAACTCCCTTTGCCCTCTTTTTGATCTTACCATCAACATCAATGGCATACATCTTAGACCGTAGTGCCACGAATCTAGAGATGATTTGACCATTGACTTCATCCTTAAACTTCCCAAAGAACTTTTTATTTGATGTTGAATAACTTGGATGGTCCATTGGATAGTCTGAGGTATCCATATGTTGAGCCATTGGAAAAAATACCGCAAACAGATCTTCTGTATGAATCTGATAGACAAAGCTATCAGTATCCATATACATAAGTTGCAAATCCTAGTTGAATTTAGGAACCATGATGTCATAATGGAAGTCATATATCAAGGTTTTGGATAGATCCAAGATTGACATCCCCACATATATCGGCTTATTAAACTCCAGGGATGTTTTCAGCATATGTATAATCACAAGGATTTCGGTGTATATGATGCTGCTGTGGAAATTTAATTTGAGAATGAGCTTCTTTGCTCGCTTCCAATCACATACCAGTTCGATGTATATTCTGTTGCGGATATTCTCCATCGTTTTGCTAAAAACGCTGTTATTATACAGTTTGAACTGATCCTTTTCAAAGTCGTTTTTTGCATTGGTCCTCAGATTGGTGTTAAAGTCAATATATGGCTTAAGCCATTTTGATTGACTAAACTGAAGAGCCCGATGGATCTTTGTGACTATGAGATCATTCCTTATAGCTTGTTGGAGATTGATGTAATGGGCTACATATTTTTGTTTATTTTCCAAGTGACAGAGCAGCTTCTTACGTTTTCCATTAGGAGGAAATTTGCTCTCAGGCAGAAAAGACAGCTGCTCATGTCTTGTATGGATGGATTTTGGATAGTAAACATCGACTTCCAATATGTAGCCAACATCTCCATTAGGGTTCAGTTTTTCTATTGTGATGTTTTCAGGCTGATCCACCCATTTGAAATTGTAAAAAGTCAATGGAGCACTTATTGGCCATCCATATAAATTATTAGCATTCAAGTATGTTCTGTATGAGGATGCCTTCGATAGATCAAAATTTTTCATGTATTTATTGTTTGCCTCAGAATACAGATGACTGGACTGACAGATTCCCCAGCGGATAATTTTTTCCAGCATGAGGATCATGTCATAATCTTTCAGGATTTGAATTATGCTTATACCTGTCTATTTCAACTCTACTGCCTAACACATAACTGGTGATGTAAAGAAATGAGCTGGATCTAACTTGTGTCTCTTAAATGTCACATCCCGAAAGCTCTCAAAGACATCCGTAAGAAGCAGTACATCTGTTTGGAGGTATACATCACTACATTTCCCAAGTATTTTGCATTTGAAAGCTTGCCAGACATTTTGTGCATGCTGATAATCAGCATCACTAATGTCAGTGTCATTAAGCTTGTTGTAATGTTGTTTCATCCAGCAATCTCCATGATGTTATGTAGTTATATGGGAATACTCCTTTCCTTTTAATTAAATCAAATGTATTTGAGAAGAACTTGTTAGTTTCCTTCAGTTCATCTACAGGAAGGTTATTGACAAGGCTGTCCAGCGATGATGATATGAATCGGAAGCTATAGATGAATCAGATCTTAATTCTTCCCACATGCTTGGTAAATGTGATGTATTTTTCCTCACTATTTGGAATAACATCTATGTTCTCTTTAATCTTTCCAAGTTCTCTTACTATGAAATGGGAGTTATCTCCACTAAAATTGTGGAATACAACAATAACATTTGTAGATGTTTTACATCGCAAATTGCAGTTATTACATCCTCGATATTTTCCAGTAAAATGACAATGATCTTTTACTTTGTGATTGTCATTTGTGAATGGCTTTTCACACATGTAACATTGTGTTGCCTTGCTCCATTCACATTTTTCTTGCCATGTCATCACCATATCTAGCTTGTGTTGTGGCAACATGTCTTTAATTGTGTGGGCATAAGTCTCTATACGTTTCTAAAATGTTCCGCTGCATCTGGACCTCTGTATAGGAATGGCTCCTTGTCAATACACAATGCATATATACAGTATGATGATAGCTCATGATACTGGTGTGCTGTGTACAGCTAAGTTGTGGATCCGGGTTGCATATTTGGATTGGGCTTAGAATGGTTGTAAAGTCACAATATATGATAATGGGCACTTTCTGTTTTTTTTCATATTCTTTAAATTCGATATAATGTTCCTTTGGAAATTCCGCTCTGAATCAATGATTGTTATTGCAATAAGCCAAGTGCTGCTCCAACTTGATTATAACTTCAGCACCATTAAAATGTATAAAATATGTTTTACAAATCTCGATCCTTTCTGTATGTTTCGATATTTGAGATCGGATAAGGCGCTCAAAGTTCTTGATCCACATGAAATGCCTCTTTTTTCTGTCATCTAGCAGGAGCAAATCCCGATGATCTTGCAATTCCCTTTTACATACAAGTAAGGGATAAAATATTTCATTCTCCTTTCAAAATATGTTGATTGATACATTGTTATAGCTTTCAAATTTAATGACTTCTTCCAAGCCCGGCTGGAATTTTATGCAGTTGAAGTCATATTTGGGCTGCAGATTGTCGTATTTTGAAACTCATGATGCATGTTTTTGATTTTCCACGAATTTTGACAGCATAGCATACTTGAAGCACATTCTGTCGTTATTGTGAACATTGACACATTTATTTTTATTAGCTATCCATTCAGGAAGCGGTATGTAGAAGCTGCCTCTCATTGAGGAGTATTTATGAACATGAATTATTAACTGATTTACAGATGCCAGAGTCCATTTACTCTTCTTTTCTTTGGTATCATCAGCTTTCTTTATTATCTTGGCATATTCTTCATTGAGCCAGTTCATAATATCATCGGATACTAACATTGCCATATTTTTGGTCTTGAAGGCTCTCTGTGACAGTTCATCATCAACTTTGGTGAATGTTGCCTCCAATTTAAGGTTGATTTTCATAGCCTTGAAATCAACCATGTTGTCTTGTAGAATCTCCATGGTTTCCTTCTTGGAATATTCCAGAAACTTATGGTGACTTGTAACCTTGCTGCCTAGGCTGCCTAGGCTTCCTAGGTTAGCCTGGGAAGCCATGATAACATATTGCCGTACCTTCTTATTCAATGAAGCTTTATGAATTAGTCTCTGTCTTGAGCTTTTTGATGGAAAATTTATGATATTTGTATCATTTGCACGTTTTGATGAAATATTTGCAGCCTTGGCAGTATTTGAAACAGGTATCTCCATTGGAACATTTTCAGCATTTACATTTTTTATGGGAACTTTTATCGTATTTGAAAGATTCTTCTCAATTGGGACATTTAACATATTCTTCTCAATTGTAACAATTTTGACATACTGGACAAATGTAATACTCACATCTATTGAACACATATCAATAGTAACGCTGCATTGTATCATGACAAATTTGCGGATTGTGAACATTTGCCAGGCAGCCTCTGTATAATGAACATTGTTGAATTTTCGTAGGAATTTTCTTTTGAATCATCTTCGACATATTTTCTTTGAATATATTCTTTTTCGATTTAGTGAAAGGAACTAGATGTTGTTTATGGTCATTGTAAAATTCTTCAAAACTAGTTCTGTACACCGCCTCACATGTTGAACATATAAAATGTTCTTGTGAAGAGAAATTGTATTTGTAGTATTGGGATAAATTTGAATTCTAAAAAAATTATTTATTTACGGATCTAAAAAAACTCACCCTTTTCTTAACAGGATTTTGAAATAATGACATATATAATGAGAAATTTAAAATATTGATTAAAATTCAAATTTGAAATTCAAATTTCGTTAACATAATGAATGCAATTCGTTGACATGATGAGTCCATAACAATTGCATGATGAATGCAATTCGTTGACATAAATGATGCGTAAAAAATGTATGTTGTTATGTTTGTTGTCTAGAAAGCCTATGTATGTTTTAGATATTCCATAGGATTTTATTTATAAAATTAAGGTTATATCAAATGGTTATGGTAACCAACGTGCTTTGATATGTATTGACTGGGCTCAGGTACATTAGATGATTATAAAGATGTTTTGTATAATGTCTATGCACGTTTTAAGTACAATAGGAGTTTTATGCATGTATATTTTAAATGTAAAATAAAAGGTTATTTATCTTGGTTACGGTAACCATGATGCTTGTGATTGTTAATGATGTACATTAGGCGATTCACGAGGTATTGTTTGATGGTAAATAACATACATACATACATACATACATTCATACATCAGATATATACGAAAAAATTGATTTTTGAGCACTTTTTAAGAATTTCAGAAATGTTCGAAAAAATCACTTTATCAGCACTTTTTCAAAAATTTTGATATGAAATCTGAATGTACGTATATGGGATACTATTCAAGTGCTGAAGCCTTTTTTTGATATTCGGCTTTCTTGTACCTTTAAAATCGATGTGCATTTTGTGTAAATTTACACATTATGTTCATTATAGGGAAAAGTAATCAATATATAAAGATTCTAATTGCACATTCAGATAGAGAATTAAAATGTACACCAAACATATGATATCGATTTTTGACAATAGTACTTTTAAAAAAATTTATGTATTGATTTTTGCGTTTTTGTGCAGCTTGAAAAGCACTGTGCTAGCCCATTAGAATTTGCGGCACAATATGCACTATTGATTAGCACTTTAAAAATATCGATTAGCATATATGGGCACTGTGCAGCGATCGATTAGCACTTTTTTCTTCGGTTGCTAAGGAAAGGTTCACCGTTGTAATGGATACGGTAACCATTACCATAGTTACAACCACCTTGAATCACTGTATCAGTTGCTAATGGAAAACGTCCTTGGTTACCGTTGCCATGGAAAAAACCGTTGCTAAGGAACCGGGAACCAATCATATGTGTTTCAAAGGTACCGGGGGCCAATCGGAACCTTTGCTAATGTGATCGGAACCGTTGCCATGGTAACCGTGACCGTTGCTATGGTTACTGTTTCCACGGCAACGGGTGACCGCCCGGGGGGTTGGTGCAGAACATACATTTTCAACCTACTACATGATGATTTAATACAATTTCACGAAAAATATTTTAATATAATTTTTTTAAAAAATTTTAACTTACAAGATCTGAAATACTGAATAAATAAAATAATGACAATGAAGATTACTAAAATAAAGAATGTCAAAAATTAACATAATAAAAATATTTACATATAGTAACAATTGTCCAAAAGTATACAGACATCATCGCTGAAATAATATTATATTAAAATAATATTATCTGAAGGTAAAATATTTAATCTAATTAGAAAGACTATTTCAGTTTCAATATAAAAAATTATATTCGACGTATATATTTTCATAAAATAAAACATTTACCTTAATTAGTTATAATAATAAATTTATAAAATACTTATCAAACATTTTCAAAAATCTCTTTAAAACGTTATTGACAATAAATATTATTTTCAAACAGAGGTACATCTAGGCATTTAGAAAATAAAACGGTTTAAATAGATCAGACATACTAATGATAGTAGATAAGGGCTCAAACGGTCTTCGACAACATTCACTATCCAAAATGAATTATGAATATTGAAGTACGAGATTTCTCGTAAGTAGGGGAAAAATGGGGATTCGGCGGCACTACCCCCCCAGGGGGTTCGTCCCTAGTTACCGTGGTTGCCATGGTTACGTAACCAGTTACCACGCTGGGTTACCATGGCAACGGTCGCGATCACCTTAGCAACGCTTCTGATTGGTTCATGGTTCCCTAGCAACGGTCACGATCACCTAAAAACACTTCTGATTGGTCGACGGTTCCTTAGCAACGGTCACGATCACCTTAGCAACGGTCGCGATCACCTTAGCAACGGTCACGATCACCATAGCAACGGTCACGATCACCTTAGGAACCGTTCCGGTTCATTTGGTGACGGTAACCAAGGAACGTTTTTCATTAGCAACGGATACAGTGATCCAAGGCGGTTGTAACCATGGTTACAGTTTCCGTGTCCATAGCAACCGTCACCCCGTAACTAAGGACCGTAGAAAAAAGATGGAATAAGTACATTACCTCATGGATATTATCTTTTGTGAATGATATACTTGTAAATATTGTACAAATGTTAATAAATGTTTGTTGAAAATACTTGTCTTATACTTGTCTTTATTCATAAACTTGTAAAAAACAACTTTTGTTATATATAACATATAAAATATATAATTTAAAAATATCACGTTGACATTATGAATGTAATTTGTTGACATGATGAATGCAATTTGTTGATATGATGAATGCAATACATTAATATGATGGATGCATGACGATATCTTCATGGATACGGTCATGTTTTGAATAGTTGATACGATATTGGTTGATAACATAGTATAATATATAATATAATACATATCTATAATATAATATTTACATACATAATGTGTATATGTTCGAAAAAGTACTATGTATTGATTTTGAAATTATGTCAAAGGTCTTATTAGGAAATTGATATATTGATTAAAATTTAAATTTGAAATTCAAATTTAAATTTGAATTTTAATCAATATTTTAAATTTCTAATCAGACATCTATCATTATTTCAATATCCGGTTAAGAAAATGGTGAGTTTTTTTTTCGCTCCATACATTAATCATTTTTTTCTTAATATTTCAAGACGTTGATTCAGAATCAAACTGCTGCTGAAATAAAGTGGGACATTGATAATAAAAGATTTAAAAATGCTAACCAAGTTGCTGAAGAGATAAATGCTACTCAAACAAAACATTCACTAAGAAAGATAAGGCGAATAGAGAAGACTTCACAAATAAATCCCTCAACATGGTGTTTCACACCATCAACAAACTATATGGGATACCAGATACAGTTTTTGAAATGTTCAAAATTAATTTATGACGTTAATTAATTAATTAAAAAAATTAAATTAATTAATGACGTAGTAAATTCATGCACCCGATATCCCAGTCGTTTGCCATAAATATGCCTCGATATTGGTGGATTAATTTCTCTATTGATTTATCGTTCTGTGTTTCTATCATTTTTAGTGCTTCTTTACCTCGGATCTTCATCCGTAATCTTTTCCCCAAATTTCGCCTCGATTTCACATATATTGGTTTTACTATTTTCTACATTTTGTTCTTTCCATTGTAGTTCTATCCCGAACTTCTTCCATCAATGGTATGCCTCCTATCATGTCTGGTTTTAAACTTTTCCCTATTACAAATCTTGTTTTCTCCATTTTTTTTCCAATTTTCACTACCGTCTCCATTTCTCCTCTAACATCCATTTTTAACCCATTTGCTGCCGTCGATTTTTGATTTGTTCGTTCCACTTTTATGTTATTTATTTTCTTAACCAATTCTTCGTTTATCACGTTTAATGCAGCTCCCGTATCTAATAGGCATTCAATCTCGATGTTCACAATCGGAACATTTATGCTTGGTCGTCCCTGTAGTTTGTTATACATAATCGGTACATTTTTCTCATTATTAATTATTAAGAGTTCTCCTGATTTATCCGATATCTTTTTAATAAACTTAATCACTTTATGATCTATTTCCGGTTCTTGGTCGTTCATACTTTGTGACATATTTTTATCAATTTTATTAAAACGATTACTATTATTTAATTTACTACTAATTATATTTATATTACTGATATTATTACTATTATATATATAATTTATAAGGTTTGGTTTGTGTAATGAAATACTTACTGTAGTACCAAGATCGGTTCCTCGACGTCTTGGCATTGCTCGTTTTTTTCAGATTCTCTGCACTCTTCTTCTTCCATCATTGCTATCTGTCGTGCTCTTTGAAAACCTCTCAGGTATTCCTCTGACTTCCAGCTTCTCCCGTCTCTTTCCTGACTTCTTGGTGGCTGTCGATTGTCCGTCTGTGTTCTACCATGATACTCTTTTCTCTCTTGATACTCGTTTCTTCTGTGATGACTATTAACAGCATCACAATTTGAATGCAAATATTTATTGACAGTTTCTTCACAACAATTTTCATTGGTCATCTTTCTTTGATTGATATAATTTTTTTGTTAATACATTCAAATCTAAAAAAAACAACGACTGGGAAAGATTAATAATAAATTTTAATTTCTCATAATTTTTATTATATAAAAGTCATTACATAATTTTTTTAAATAAACATTAATTTTTTAAATATATTACATTTAATAAGTTAAAATCATTTACTGAAAATATTATTAAAATTCATAATTATCAAACTTTAATTAATTAGTACTTAAAATTAATATCATTAAATTAATTTCATTAGATTCAAATAATCAATCAATAAACATATCAATCCCATCTGAGTCGGAGAGTCACAAATCTAAACAGCATACCAACAAGAAACTTACAACATTCCAAATTATCCCTCACATCCCCCTCGATTTAAATGGCTTTAGCCATTCTACATTTTTTATTGATATTTTACCATTGTCGAATTGCAATTCATAACTTCTTTCATGTCTCCGTCTTATTATCATTGCAGGGTCAATATATCTGTCGTCTTCTTTTGATGCATTTTCTCTCTTTATCAATACCTGATCTCCAAATTTGAAAATTCTTCTCGTTTCTGGAGCTTTCCCTTCTTTTCCCATTTGGTTTCCTTTATCTTCTTTATTTTTCCACCAATGTCCTAATTTCCTTCAATATATTATTTCTGCTGGTAAGATACCTGTTGTGGTATGAATGGTACTATTCATCATAAATTCTATTTCTGACAATACTTCCGTCCAATCTCTATGCGTTCCATCATTTATTCTGATATTAAGAGCATCTCTAATTGTTCTAAATTGTCGTTCTATAATTTCATTGATATTGTGGTGATATGGGCTTGAATAAAATATTTCTATCTTAAACTTCTTCAGTGTTTCTTTAAATAGTTCTGATTCAAATGTTTTGCCTCTATACACATGGATTTCTTTAGGTGGTCCATATTTATATATCCATCTATCCAGTAATATTTTCCGTAGCATTCTCTCGTCTTGGTGAGCAACTGCATTCAGTCTAATATATCGGCTAAATTGATCAATTATCGCCAAAATATACTGGTATCGATTAACATTTCTCTTGAATGGTCCACAAAAGTCAATATATATCTTTTGAAAAAGTTCATACTAAACAATGATGGAGAAGGAAAACTGAAGGAGCTCATTACGGAACTACGTATCCTCTGTAAATCACAATCGAAGGATAACACTCTGTGTAATCCCTCGAACCCTATTGGGAACAAGGAGCTGACCAACCACTTCAAAATTCTTTTTAGGGCCCCATTAGAGCAGAAGGAACGGACTGCTATGGCTGGAGACACTCTAAATCTCGATAATTTGGATTCTCCTCCAACGAGAGAAGAAATAACAGAGGCAGTGACGCAGTTGAAGAGTGGGACAGCCACGGGATCTGATGGATTCATCCCTGAAATCTATAAGTGGGGGGTGTGAAAATACTAACCCTACTGGAGGAGTGCTTTAGGAACATATGGAACGGATTAGAGGCATTCCCACCTAGTTGGAGAGAGGCGAAAGTGGTGGTTCTTTTCAAAGGGAAAGGCTTTTGAAAAGATCCAAATAACTACCGAGGCATTTTTCTTTTAGATGTAGGAGGAAAGATTCTAGCCAGAATCATCGCGAACCGAATCACTCCGATTGCCGAGGCGATACTGGACGAGTGGCAGTATGGATTCTGGCCGGGAAGAGGAACTCAGTTGGTTATAAATATTTTGAGGAAATTGCAGGAGGAAGCGCGATACAAGAACATTATTATGCCTGTTATCTTTATCGACTTGGAGAAGGCATTCAACAGTGTGCCGCGGGAGTCTCTCTGGAGCTGTTAAAGAGACTAGGAATAAGGGGGAGAATGTTAGAGATCATCAAAGCTTTCCATGAGGGATTCGAAGATTCTATAGGTGATGAAACCTTCAACATGGATAAAGGAGTGCATCAATGTTGTGTTTTATGGCCGTTCCTGTTCAATATTGTATTCGACACGGTTGTAAAAAGAGCAATATTGAACGGTCTCTCTGGAGGAGTGATGATGAAACATGAAGATGGAAGCTTTCTTGAGATCAACAGACTAGCCTATGCTGACGATCTCTGCCTCATCGACTGGAACAACTTGATAAATAATTTGAACATTTTAAATGCAT
>MQRK01209086.1:50917-73426 GCA_001938485.1 Girardia tigrina | reverse complement strand
GTTTACTTGATGAAGTTGCTTTTTAGCGCAATTTACGAAAATTAAACCCCTAGATTGACCCTCTTCTCCTGAATATAAGCTTTTACTTGTGCGGATTATGCGGATTATCGTAATCCGATAAAATTCGGTAATTTTTTCATGGATGTGCGGTCGGATTATCCAATATTCGAATTAAAGGCAGCAACAACAAACAATTTTTTAAATTCATTTTGGTTAAAATTCGATTAAAATCCGCATAATTAAAGTTTCTTCAAGAATTCAAATCGGTAAGTGAGAATGAAACGAAACGTTTTTAAACGATTACGTCTCAACGTTCTATTTTCTTCACAGATTTGATTCAAGACTTGCAGCCGTCATAAAATGCCTAAGAAACGCTGGAAAAAAAATACCTAAGAAACCTTTTGGAAGTAGCCCTCGATATTGCTTCGTTGAGGAAGAGATACGACTTAAAGCTGCGGACACATCCATCCATCCATCCACACAGATGAATAAAAATGAATTTTTATCCTCCACGACGCTTGATTTGCATGACGATCGGCTTGTGATCGGTAAAATATTTGGGCACCAAATAACATAAGGAAATTGCGCTTAAATTGTCACTAGACTTTTAATTAACTTGTTTTATTCTAAAAGTGAAAGAAAAAGTAAAATTGATTAATATTAAAATTTGTTTAATAATTATTTTGTGAATAAGGATTTTTATTTATAAAACTAACATGTGTTAGTTACTGGTCACTACAGTAACAATATAATTTAACTACGAATATTTTTTAAATTTGGAACGTTTGTGTGAAATTATTGGTGTCTAATTGTAACTAATGATTAAAAATATAATTTATTGGATATATATATAGTTGATCGTAGTTGTGTAAGTGATCTTCATTTTATTCATGTTTGATCTTATGACAATTGTTGCTTGGGTATTGTAGTCTTACATCGAAATAAGGTTAGTAACATGTTTGTGAATTCAATGGACATCTTCATTATGTTCAACCAATATAAGATAAAAAATTTATTTAATTTATTTAAAAATTTATTTATTTAAAAATGTAAATCCCTTCTTCACTCATATTAAACTTATTGTATAATCTTAGAATGTTTCATTTATAATAACTGAAAAAATATTTTTATAAATTTATTTATATTTATTGTTCAACATATTTTAAAAAGATATATACTTCTAGTAATTTATATGAAGTTAAAAATTAATATTTTCTTTGTATTTTAAACTGATACGCTTTACAATTATGTATTTAAGAAATACTCTCTATTGGTGTAAAACTCATTTATTAAAGCAACAGACAGAGCATATTTTTATAAAGTCCATTTGGGATATAAATTTTGATTTATTATGATAATTAAGATTTCAAAATTAATTATTATCAATTCCGAAAAAAATATTTTTTAGTTAGAAATTTGTGAATGTTATAAAAAAGTGATATTTTTGTAATAAAAATTATTAAACTAATAATTTTCTTATAAAAATTACTAAAGTAATCAATAAATATAATTAATCATTTATCAGATTAAAATAATTAAAATATAAAATTATTATTTAATTTGAATTTTAATAAATTTAAAAACTTTTTAAACGTCATTTTTATCCCTTGAAAAGAAAAAATCTCTCTTTCAATCTTTTTGAAATGTAATATATAATACATTAGCAATATAAAATAAATATAAAGAACTTGTAAGAGTTCTAATCTCATAAATAAAAATCTCAGTTAATATAAAAAATTTTAAAAAAAATATTAATTAAAAAAGAATAATTTACATTTTTTTAAAATTAATCATATTATTTATTTGTAATTTTATATAACTTTTATTTATGTTTTAACAATCAAATAAATTTTTTTAACAGAAAGCGCATTGTTTGAATGCAGAAATAAATTATGTTCAATAATTCACAAAAAAAAGGTTAAAAAAATTTCCAATATAAATGATTATTTTAAACTCAAATTAAACGGAATAATTTTTAAAATCCAGTTGTAAAATAGTTAACTGAAACGTAAGTTTCAGTGAACTCTTTCAATGATATATTTAATTAAATGAAAATATAAAAAATAAATTTAATGTAACAAACTATATAATAAAATATTATACTAACAAATAGATATACGAGGGGCTTTCCGAAAATAAGTGGAAAAAAGGGAGACGACACCACAAGAAAGCATTTATTGAAGGAATACAATGTAAGAATACAATGTAAGGCAGCGATTTGCATTGATGGTCTCCGACACTTTTTCCACATTTTCTACCGTGCTCGTCGTTGCTGGACGTCCACTCCTGTCCTCGTCGTCCAAGAATTCACGTCCATTTTCGAATTGATGAACCCAATTGTAGATGGCAGACTTTTGCAGGGCTCTTCCTTGAAACACATTTAATAAGCGGCGCACAATGTCAGACACTGTAGTATCCTCTTTCCAAAGGAAAAAGATGATGACACGCCGAGAACGTACTGCGTCTTCCATGTCTTAAACAAAAATGAAAACACTGCCTATGACAGTTTCCTCTATGTTGCTCACATGTTGCATTGACCAATGTCACTTTTGCTCGATTTCTATTGGCTGGTAAGTACATCACGCCACCACGTCATCTGTCCCTCTGTAAGGTGCACACACTCGCGCTCACCCGTATATAAGCATTTCCACTTACTTTCGGAAAGCCCCTCGTATATACAGAAAGAATAATGACATTGAATATCAGCAAGTTTTGCGAGACTTTAATGTAACATTGACTGATCGGTATTACAATTGAATTGTGGATCTAGCTCGAAATTGAAGACGGATGATGATGACGGTTGAGGATGGGATTCAACGAATTGGGATTGAGGATTTCGATTGATAATTCTTGTTGCAGAATCCCCTGACTGAACAAAGTTAGTTTAAAATAAATTAACAAATATTGCTTACAATAAAAGAATCCACAGTCCAAATTATTTTATCGATTTTTTTAAATCAATTTTTAAATTTCTTTTTAATATTAATATAATAATATAATATATATATATATATATATATATATATATATATATATAATTTTTTAAAAATAAATATATGAGTGACTATAGTTCACTACACCAGGAAATAAAATTTAACCTTCAATTATTTCACCAGCGATATGGTGTCATTAACTCTCCATTTGGTTTATCCACCAAGAGAGACATTCATACCTTTACTCGGCTCGCTGTGAAATAAGTTATGACAAACTAGGAATACTTGTCTTATGATTCTGGAGTGTCTCTGTATTTGTATTCTCTGAATGTCAGTATTCCAGAACTGGATCTGGTATTTGTTTCTCATTTTAATTTTTTCATTTTTTTCTATATATTTAGCTTTTCTGTTGTCGTTATACACCTTGATAATTTTCACAAAACCATTTTTAATTATAAAATTTATTTTGTTTTTCACATTTGACCAATATTTTTGCATCAAAATATGAGAGATGCATAAATCAAATTGCTTCGAGGATGAAACTCTCAAAAATTACCAATGTTGTGGGGTTTTTTGCAAGAGAGACCCATTACATGTACAGTAGCATATCGACGCAAATATTGCTCCGAAGGTATCTAGATTCTGTGTTATTTTCTGATGGCCCGCTCCTGAACCAAAATCATTCGCCAGGTTCGTCAAAGTGACTCAGTTGATTAGATTTCCAGTAGCTGATGCGATTAACGAAATTATGGCCTTACAGGTCGAATTGACCTCAAAATTGAATTATTTATTCACATAAGAGACCTTCGGAAAAATCATTGAAAAAGTCAATAGAGATTTTCCTCATGAAATTATCAAACACTAGATATAGCGACGGTTATTCATTTTTATCAGTCGATTTTGATAACTAATTGTGGATAACTACGCAGCGCGGGACTCAACAGAATTAAAAAGGTTGATGGAAAGTGGAACATCAAAGTCATAAATCGGGTTCACAACAGTCCGACTGCAATGTTATAGTTAAATGGAATCCCAAAACCGTAAAGAGAACGGCTTGTTGCTGGAATATTGATATTTTTAAAGGTACATGAATGTATAATAACACAGCACTCAATAACAAGCAACCGCCGAGATTGGCATTGTATAACTACGTGCCAACTGGGAGAACGCATCATGAAATTTCATACTTTGTAGAGAATCAGCTAGTGTGAGTCAAGCCGGAAGCTATATGCCATGTATCCTATAGTGAATGAAGGGAGTCGTCTTTAAACGCGTTGATTCTGTGAGATATTCGATACTTTATGACAATTTCAGTAGCTCTAAACATGTTTCAGCAGTCAGACCACATCAGCTGGATAGAGTCGAGAATTCGAGCCCTAGGTATTGGGACGGCGATGAGAACGAGTCAGCCAATCAATGATCTGGGCAGGATTGACGAAATCCGGCATATTTAGATGATAATATTGTTAATTTAGATTTGAGTGGCGACTAATCTTGTGGTAATGTTAGGACAAAAATTTAGTGATGTTGTTTGAATAATTGGAAATTGTTATTTAAAATTGTTTTTAAAATGAGAGTTTTTTATTGCGAACACAATAAATTCTTTGATCCAAAAAACTAATATTTTTCCTTTTCTTCATCTCCCTTTGCAAACAAATGATCTTTTTTTCTTGGTATCTTGATGCAAAACACGAAGATGCACAAAGTGCACAAAATAATTATTCAACAGTGAAATTAATTAAACTTCAGTGAAAGAAAAATAAAAATACGTTAACACAAAGAAATCAACATTCAAAACAACAATTTTCAAGCACTAAAAAAATCCCTAAAATCACTATTGGAAATTCTTTTATTTCTCGTTTGTTTAAATTTGTCAATTAATATTTTTCAAAATTTCAACTTTAAAAAAAGTCGAATATGAAAACATGTTGTTTTGTTGACCAAAATCATTTGTAAACACCATGGAAAATGAAGACAAGGTTTTTAAATTTTTTTTATTTAATTTCAAATTAGTTGAAAATGAAAGTGATTTTTACTTTTTGTTGTGCTAAAATCAATTTATTAAAATTGTCGGCAATTCGAAAAGCGATTGAAATTAGTTCTTCGTCATTAAGATTGAGAAATAATTTTGTAACGAATAATTATCGTCTTTTTACAATTGTAAGTTTACTTTGTTGAGTTTTTTTTTATTAATTGAAAGTTAGAATATTACTCAGTTGATTTTGTAACAAAACGTTGTGATACGAGACAAATAAATTATATTTAAACCTAAAAACGAATTTTTTGTTGAGATAAATTAGTATTTTCAAGATTTTGAAATCTTAAAAATTGGTTTTATTTAATAACTAATTTTGCAAAAAAAAGTAATTTCATTCATTTATTTGAAAATTTTTTTTTATTAAATATTTCAAAAATTGAACAACAAAAAAAATTTTAAATATTGACAATGTCATATTTACAAATCAAAATAATAATTAAATCATCGACCCAGCACTAATCAATATATTATTAATAATAATAATATATTATTATTATTACTTTTCTTATTTTTCTTATATTTTAATATTTTAATAATATTTTTAAAAAAATAAATACTTTAAAATAATTATTAAAAAGTGAACGCCATTTTTCACAATTTATTTTCGTAATTAATTTCGGCGGAAATAAATTAATTACGAAAATAAATTGTGAAAAATGGCGTTCACTTTTTAATAATGAATATAAATTGCCATTATTTTTTAAATTCCTTACTTTAAAATAAGTAAATTATTTTAATACCATGTGTTATTTTATTTAATTTATATTTAACAAGTATATTTTGTTTTAAACGTCCATCCAAATATTTTGTTTGATTAGCAAAATATGAAAGTTCATTAATTTTATATCGGTTTGAAAATTTCCAAATGTTGTTTGAGACTTCGTTGAGTAAAATAAAAATTCCGCAAAAAGAGTAAAAGAATCATTAATCAAAGAAAGAAATGTCTTATTTATTTAATATCACCAATCGATTTTGATAAATGTAAAGAAAAAAAATTAAGTTCTTTTTTAATGTTTATTATATTTGTCTAATTTTGAAATATAATAATTAAACAAAATAATAAAGTTTAAATTTTAGTTAATTATCGTAATTGTTGTTTTATTTAATAACATTAAATTCAAATTAACAAAATTACATTTTTTAATTTTAAATTAGACAAAATTTAATTATAATAATTCCTGAAAGATGAAAATATTTTTTTAAATTTAAATTTCATGTTAAATTTTTTTTTAATTTTAATTTACAATACATATATACTATATTTACACTATCACAAAATCCCTTAAATAGTCATTTATTTATTCTTTAAAATCACCTTTATGCTTCGCTCATATCAGACCATCTATAGTTCATCCATTGAAAGAACAAAACCCTTTAACAAAAAATATGAATTCTACTTTAACTTTCAAAAATATTGCAAATTTTGATTCCGGGTAAATATAAAATACTAGAGAGTTTTAGCCCGGCGTGCGGGTCTTGGCTGGTTGCAACAATTTTCATTAGTTTCCATAACTTCTCTAAATTATTTTGTTCCAAGGAAAAAACTCGTCGTGTATGACAGTGGAGCTAAATTTTCCTCTTTGAAAGTTTCTGTTTTAATTTATAAGTCGTAGTTATAATTTATTATTTCGAACTTGGTATTAAATTTTTCAATTTTTTTAAATTTATTTTTTTTTAATTTAAATTTTTTATAATAAGTAAAATGAAACTATAAGAATAATAGTAATAATAATACAAATAATAAGCGATAATAACTCGATCGTTTGTGGGTAAGTGGGTTAAAATTGCAAAAATAGTTTAAACATTTGTAGATAATCGTAAAACGATTTTAGCAAAAAAATTAAAATTAACTTTTTGAGATCATTTGTTTGTTGAATAGATATTTTATAGTAAAATATAAATACCCTGAAAATTTTTTATAGTAAAATAGGAAGTAGGTTAAAATTGCAAAAAAAAACAGTTTTAACAGTTTTGAAAGATAATCCTAAAATGATTTTTGTCAAAAAATTAAATTAATTTAATTATCTACTTACAATGGTAAGGAAATAATATGAGCGTTCTACACCGAATGAGTCAATCATTCAATCAGCTACAGAATTGAACTATTATATATAAGATTACGTTATACAAGATTTATACAATATTATATTATACAAATATTATATTAATATTGTTTTGGAATTTGAATTTAAATTTATAAGTCTTGATCTTTACTTATATTTCATATGGCCCCACTCCTGCCAAAGGACTGTTTTTCAATCATGATTCGTATCCTTTTATTTATTGAATATCAATGATTTTTTTGCTATAACCTGTCGGTTCTTGTAAAATTGCATATTATAAATAATAATAATAAATAAATAAAATTAAATAATTTAAATAAAAAATAATTAAAATATTAAATTTAAAACTTGTTCACTCGAATAAAGATGTCTTAGTTCGAGTTATTGTTATTATCGTTTTTGCAAGTTTGTGATGAGTCATCACACACTAAAGTGAACTAATTGAATCAACTTGATTACTCTGATTGGTCAACCAATTGATTTCTAAATCAGTTTTTAATTTGTAAAACAAATTTTCTGATTTTTATCTGACTTAATTTTAAAGCAAATTGTTTCTCGAATCTGATTTTTTATTATATTTTTTAATTAAAGAATTTTTAAAGACTTTAATTCAAACGAATTTTTATTTCAGATTTTTCGAACCAATATTTTGAGATATATTTTGAAAAAAAGTTAAGTATATTTTGAATGAAATAGCCAGAATATGTTAACATTTTGGAGAATGGTGTCATTTCATTTTAGCTAGAGGAGAGTGCAACAACATTTCAACAAGACAGTAAAACTGAAGATCTAGTTTGAGATTATAGAAATTCCTCTAATGTAACTCAAAGCTCCGACCTCAACCAAAAAGCTTAGATGTGGGACGAGTTAGAGAAGCAAGTTAGACGCTCTTAGCTTTTATTATTTCCAGGAAGAGCGGACCTCGATCTCAATGGAATTTGCGCATAATTTTGTAAGTGCCTGAAAAGGTTTCTGAGATGATAAAGTCTCATGGATATTCAACAAAATACTGATCTTATTTTCGGATTATTGAAAATAAAAAATAAAATAGTTAGTCAACCCCAATTCTCTTAAAATAGGTGGTCGGATACTTTCATGAGAGTGGTGTATCATGAGAAATTTTATTTAAAGAGAAACGATACTGAGAATTGAATTAAAATGATTTCTAATATCTTAATTAATAAATCTATTATTTAATAAAAAAAGAATGTTGCAACTCAGGTCATCATAACATGGCGAATTTTACTAAACGTTCGCTGTACTTTAAGACTGACACAGCTTTAAAAAATTAGCTCTCATTAGTTTACTTTGTAGACTTTTCTTCGATTGTTAATTTCGGTTAAAAATATTACATTTATATTTTAATGTATATTACATGTATATTTTAAAAATTACATAAATATAAAAATAGTAAACGTAATAGTCATCTTTCTATATAAACAATAACTTTCTAATTAAATACAGAACTGAAGATGCCACAAAAGTGGCAAAACATGTTTTCGAATAAAAATTTAAAATTAAAATGGTGTTATTTTTGTTTAAATAGTAAACAAGTTTTTATTTTAATTTTTGTCATCAATAATCATTGAAATGCGAAAGCGTAAGTTATATATAATTTTTGTCTAAAAAAACATTCTAACATTTTTAATATGGTGAATATTATTTTCAAAATATTTTTATATTTAAAAAGTAAATTAGAAATCTAATCATAAATTCAAAGCATAATCTTGTTTCATTAACTGCTATTGTAAGGAACAGATCATCGAATTTCGTCTAAACCAATATGAGTATATCTTGACGATTTCCATTTTCATTATCATACATCTTTCAATGATCCTAATTGAGAGATTTCTTTAAAATATAAATATATTTGTATGTGTTTATTTTATCATTTATTATTATTTGTGAATGTTTATTTTTATCTTGTAATTATATCTTAATTCTTTCATACAAAAACAATTTTATCTGTATATTTTAAAATTATTTGGAAACTAATGCATAAATAAAATAACACATTTTAATATTTTATTCAGTTCTTATAGTGTTTCCTTTTTAAAATATTTAATTTCTAAAATATTTTAAAATTATAATTTAAACCTTCTCTTATTAAAAACCCAAAATAATAAAAAATGTTATCGAATTGTTAAAAATGAATTTAATTTAAATTCTATTAATTTTACTTATATCTAATAAATGCTTTTCTTTTCTCTAAAAAATATAAACTTAATTTCAATTGTTAATTTAAAAATATAAACTTATCAAACTTTTATTTTAATTATGTTCGAATAGTCGATCACTTAAAATATAAAAAATACCAATTTCCATCTGGGTGGGAGAATCACCATTGTAAATTCAACATACTAAAATCAACATACAGCATCCATACATTCACACATTCAAACAATTTAAAATATTCCTGACAGTAATGAAAACGCAGAAAGGTAAATGAACCATTTTTCAATTTAATATTATATAAATAATAATATTATATAAGTAATATTCGTTTGTTGGCTCTCGTAAATGATAAATCTTTTAATGAAAATATATTTCTTTATTATCATTTGTTTTCCAATAATAAATTTAATAATTTAGTAATTTGATATCTTAATTTCAGAAATATAATTATTATAAATTACATTAGTTCTCATAACGAAAAAAATAAATTCATCCTCCAAATCAGATTAGGCTTATATTAGACTCCCTAATACAAAACAAATTAACTGATATTCTGATTTATAATTTATAGATAACATCATTCCTTCTCCAAAATATTTCTGTACTTCTCCTAGAATATTTTAACAACACAAGACTCATAAATAAATTTCAAGTCAATTGTTATATTTTATTTTGATTTATATATTAATTATAATAATATTTCATTACATATTTGAGATTAAATTTATTTATTTATATTTATTTTTTAAGTTATACAGTCATTTATTTCTTTAATTTAAAAATCTTTGTAAAAATAACGATTCTGATTAAACAACTGTTAAGCAATAGAATCGCTATTTTTACCCGAAAAAATATGATTAAATAATAAACAAACCAAACTGACCAAAAAAAGAATTTTTGATGAGTTTGGTTGTCAAAAAATAATAATGTAAATAATAATCAAAATAACTTTAATTGTAAAAAACTTGAATTAACAGAATCAGTAATTTGTATAACACTAAATAATTAGTTACTTGTCCAGCAAAAAACAGTTTAGAGTTAAATCACAAATAACAGTATAGTTCAGATAAATAGTACCGTTTGTATTTTTTTTAAAAATAACTTTCGGAAAAGGATTAATGATTTCTTTTGACAATTCTGAACTGTTATGAAGAATTACTCTGGCTGTCCGGCAGTCTTAATTTTATTTCAGCAATCCCGATGCAATCACAAATTCATATCAAATCATATTAATTTGTGTATTGATTTCATTTCAAATTTCAATTTGCTATAGCAAATATATTTTGAATGTATTATTTATTGCAGTGATGTTATCTGCTTATATTTATCCCGCCACGCTAAATCCGCCACGACCATCAAAACAAAATGTTGCCAATAACCGACACGAAACAAAAAATGTACATCTCTGGAGACAAAAAACTCTATTCCGGTTATAAACAACGTCCAAATCCGTTTGCTGTGATAAAAAGATAAAAAAATATAAAAATAAAAAAAATTAAAATACATAAAAAAACAAAACACGAAAACTAAATATATTAAATCAAAACCTAACTAAGAAAATAAAATTGAAATAAAAATAAACAGACCAAATACACTCACTCAGCAAAATGAAATTAGCAAAAAAAATATTAGATAAGGACAAAAGGTTGTCAGACTCATACCCGAAAACACAAATACCTTTACAAGAGATAAGAAAAATAAAATTGTCTTTTGTCATGAGTGTAAAAATAAAGTGTAAACAACTGAGGTTATTACAATTTTCTTTCTAAAAATACAAGAAATAAAATATAAATATCAAATATTCTAAAAAGAAAATCAAAGAAATAAAAATACTAACTTTTCCTTTTCGCGATGTTTAATAAAAGAAAATATTTTATTTTTATTATTATTGTTCAGTCGTAGTAATCAAAACATAAATATCAAATAAAATCGTAAAATTTAATTCATAAAACCACTCGAGGAAATTTCTTTACTTAAGTTTCGATACATTAACTCCGATAACTTTTTCTTGGTACCGTAGTCGTTGGGCCTTGGGTGTACTCAATTATGCACAAGCATTTATGGCTTGGTTTTGCATATTTTTGAGTGTCTCAGTAAGCAAGAAACCTGGTGGCGCCTTTCACCTCTGCAGTTATGGAAGGCCATTGGCTCTAAGGAGCTATTCTGCCCTTTGCTAGGTTTTGTTTTTCACCTCTTCACCAAGATTACTCTGGGTGAGGGAGCCGGTTTAGTCACCAACCTTTCGATCATGGGACAGGTATTACAAGTTTACATAGTACCTGTCGCAGACAGCTAGTCTGACCTGACAAATTTACACTAGAGAACATATTTGCCATTTAGAAAAATTAATTTTCGATTTACTGTTAACAAAAATTATAAAATTTTAGGGGATCGAGCTACATCTAACGATATGTGACAATGCTGGAATGCTTAAATAATTCAAACTTAATTAATAAATATTCAGAATTTAATAAATAAACAATAACAAATTAATCTACTTTCAATTGTAAGTAGTTGATTAATAATAATATATTAATATATATATATATATATATTGTATTATTATAATTTTTTTCATTATCTACTTAAAATTTTAAGATCATCAAACGTGACAGACAAACCAACAAACAAATTAACTAACTAACATTTTAGACAAATATTCAGTATATTAATATTATATAATTAATTTGTGATTATTTATGAATTAATTTATGAATATTTTTTAATTAAGGTTTGATTATTTGATGTAATAAATATGTCAGGCAAACAATTTTATGTAAACCTGCCTTAATCAATAATATAATTGGAATATAATAATTCAAACAATTTCTCCATAACATACTTGGTATATTTTATCATTGAAAAAAATAAAGGTGAAGGGAATTATAGAAAAAAACAAGTTGTTATTAATTAAAAAATAGTGATGATGTTTAATTAGATAATAAATATCTATTAATATTATCTTGTAATTATTTATTAATTATTTATGAATATTTATTAATTAATTTGTTTCTGATAGGAAAGACGTATTTTTTTCTAAGTAAATATTAATAATTTTTTACTGCTAATCGATTTGGGATTGCCACAGATTTTTAATATCGATAGAATTATTAGAAAAATACAATTTTTACTGACATAAATTCTGTAATTTAAATTAAAAAAAATGAAAAATAAAAAAACAAAAATTTCAAAAATTAAAACTTTTTCGTAAGAAAAATAAAAATTTAATAAATTGAAAAAAATCAATATAATTATTACTTAAAAGTAAAAAACTAAAAAAATAATATTTATAACACTTTATTAGACAAACACTTTCAAAGACAAAAATTTAGCTTACCCGTCATACATGATGGGTCTTTTGCTAGTATATATATATATATATATATATTGACTCTTGTGTCACAGAATATCTTTGCTTTTTTCCTTAGTTTTAAATGAATTGATATAAATTTTTATGTCTATGAATTAAGTCGACATGTTTATTTTTTGATATTTATTTTTTGACTTAAAAAAACGATGGAAGACTTCGAAAAGTCTGACCTAGGGGTATTATATTTTATGACGGAGAAATGAGAGGATAATGAGATGGAAAACATTTGTGTGACATGATCAAGTTTACAAACGACCCTAAAATGTAAAACACAAAGTTAGGGGAAAATATTCCTTTTAAAGAAATTTATAAAATATAAATAATAATCAACAAAATATAAGGCACTCTTAAATACATAAAATCATTTGTTTAAAATTTATCTAATTAAAAATATTTCCAATGCATTAAAAGAAAAATAAATTTATTATTATTTTCTCATTTTCAACAGAACCCAAATCTAAATATAAATCTTCAAAATTAAAAACAGAAAAAATAGAAACAGAAAATCAAAACGAAAAGAAAATCAGAAAATTTAGAGAGAGAATAATAATCAATTAGGGAACAAATTATATTATGTTAATAGAACAATCTATCAAGCTTTTTCCCCAAATCGACATTGACAATTACCGTAAGGGAAAGCGTAACGATGGCTCTACAGCCATAAATCATTTATAGATAAATTGGAAGAGTTCCCTATAAATTTTACACTTATAATTCCAAGACAGGAAGGTTTTAGTTTCATATTGTTGGGTAATTATTGAAATCGAGTCAATCGATATGATAAGAGTTAATGGCCGGTGATCAATTTATGGATATTTTATTGACTTGAGCTTGATTTTATTGTGATTTATGTCGTCTGCTGGTGAGCGATCGGTGCGGTCGAGAGAACTCATTGACGAATAACCATTATTTATTTCCCCTAACTGCCTGACCATTACATGGCAGTCGTTGGTCTCTTTTAATTTCTATGTGTATCGTCTCAGAAGACTTAGGAAAGGAGTATTATCTCCTCTAACAACTAGACTTGCTTGACAATCAGTTTGCTGGCAGCTCCATGACCAGTAGAAACATTTGGTCAGATTATAACCGTATTAATTATAATTTAATTATCTAAAATATTTTCAGTGGAGTTTATTTTGTAAAAGGAAAAATATCGATTTTTTTATTTATTTTTTAAATAAATATTTTTTTAATAAAATTTTTAAATTTTTAATAATTTAGTATTATTGTTGTATTATTGTGTGATTAGTGAAATTATTTATCCAGTGATTATATTAATGTTTATTATGATAAAAGTAACAAAAATTAATCGGAATAAAATCGTCTTTTATCAAATGTATTTTTTCAAATTTATTTAATTTTAATAAAAAAAACTTTGTATGTTTTAACCTTCAATTTTTTAATTTGCTCTAAAGTTTTTGTATATGTATACAATTGTATCAAGAATCTCCAGGAACCATAGGGATAGTTTAGGTATCCCTCTTTTTGTTTCAACCCACAGAATCAATCGTAACTCTCAATCTTGTAAGTAGGACTTTTCAAAACACGTTTACAATCTTTAAATGTGTTTAAATTCCAAAGAAAGACCAATATTTAATTTCTTGATTGTTTAATGAAAAAAAACAGTAATGCACAAATAATAGATTTTGAAAAACCTTTTCCTGGTCTATGAATGTTCTTCATCGAACTTTTGACAATGTTCTGAAGAATGTCCAGAACACATTTTTTAATTTAAGTTTTATTTTTCGGTTTTTGTTTAGGAAGATTTAATTTTCAGTGTGTTAGATTAATCTTGATTGTTTAAGAATCGAATATTTGATATAGAATTGAATATATTTGAGGCTCAGACTGTTTTGGAATCATCATAGGAACATCATGACTTCCGAATAATTACTATAGCAGTAGGAGCAGACCATTGAATTTGGGGGCGCTGGGTTATGACACCAGATGGGTCCCTGCCCTTCCAACTTCTATTGTTTAAAGGCGATTATAGTTTAGTAGTAGAGTTTCCCTTTCTTGTGCCTTTTTCGATCTAAAGCCTTTGTATTTTTTATTAAAAAGAATAAATATAATTATATTTACGAGTAAACATTTTCAAGAAAAAATTTTGATACAGAAATATGCGAATATTGAATTTAAAATGAAAAAATATGATAAAACACAAAAATTCTACAACCATACTATTCTTATCGCATGAAAAATGAAATTATCGAAATCTCAAGCAAAAGTGTAAGGGCTTAGCACTCTCTGTCATTTACCAAAAAATTAAGTGCAAATATAGTGATTTATATTTATATTTAATAAAATTTATATTTCAAAATAATTCATTAAAGAACATAATTTAAACAAAAACATTTCTTCGTAATTTTAAATATATTTCAATATTTAAAATTTTATTAATGATGTGAATCGTTTTCATTGAAAATTTACAGAAATCTATCATATTATTTATAAATAATATCTATCATATGCAAAATAAAATGATTTATAATTGTTGTTATGAACACAATTCGGATCATCCATGAGACAATCCTCAGAAAACTTTCATATATAGACATCGTTCAAAAAAATATCTCATAATCTGAACTAATTTGCTTTGAACATTAAAAGGACTTCTCTACAGTGCATTATGAAGAAGGACATTAGTTTGTTTCCATACAAGATTCAAATTAATCAACCGATAAGTGAACAAGCAGGTAGTCAGCGTTTGGAATTTACTAACAGGATGATGATGTTGAAAGATATCGGAGAAATTGATTTTAATAATATATGGTTCTCGGACAAAGAGCATTTCAAGGATTTGTAATCAAACAAATTTTGCGATTTTGGGGCACAGAAAGTCCTCATCACTGCATAGTTAAACCATGTCATCCTAATATTGATTGACAGTTTTGTGTGCCATTTCATCAGAAGGAATTATTGGACTAATATTCATTGAACAAAACATCAATGGTAAACTTTATCATTACATTTTAAAAAAAACACATCATTTCTTAAATGGTTCGATCAAATCAACTCAACAATTTGTGGTTCATGAAAGATGAAGCTAGACCTCATTGCACTCAAGATTACTCAAGATTAAATTACTTTGAAACCATTTCGATGATCGAATAATTGGTTTGGACTCACAATCAAAGGCAAGAAAATGATTTTATTGGCCACCGTACTCGCCGAATTTGAACCTCTGTGATTATTTTCAACGGGGATATTTGAAAGATAAAGTTTATTGCAGCGAACCAGCATCATTGAACGAACTTAAATTGACCATAGAACGTGAATTTAGAAATATTGATCAAGAAATAATTACGAAAACTATTGGAGAACATTTCGAAAACCTCGTTTATTGAAAATGTATTTGGTTTTATCTTTCTAATAATCTTTCATTAATTAAATAATATTTATTCAATAAAAATTTTGATTTTAGAAAAAAATATTTTTTAATAACTTGATAACGATAAAAGATATTGCAAAATAAATCGCATATTCTTAATCAGTATAAAGAGATCCACAAAATGAGATCAATTTTATTACGAAATTCGAAGTTATGTAATTTGACCTTTGTTGTGTATATATGCATTGATACGAGACTTTTACACCCTACATTATATATACCAAAATGTTCTTCTTGATAAGTAGATTCTGAATATGTAAAAATTAGCGAATGTGTACCAATTGGGCAACCCTGTATATATCGTTTCTTGCAAAAAGAATTTGCAAAATTATATTTAATTACTTTCATAAACATTTGTTTCAATTTAAATTAAAATTGACATACATTTGAAGTATAAAATAAACGCTTATTACCAATACACAAACTTAAATAAATTCCAATACGAATTATATTCCATTTCTAAACTTTCGACCAGAGAAATTGGATAACTGGTTTTTGTTAAAGGGGATGGCTAAATTTAAACTGAAACATGAAAAATAACGCTACTAAGTCAAAAGTTTGATGTTTCTACTATATCAGTATCTACTCATATGATTTTACTCTCATAGAGATTGTTATGCATCAAATAGTGTGGTGATTGTTTAAATAATAGAAACATTTTGTGGCGAAATTACAAATCATCTTTGTACACATTTTCTGTATATTAATAAATTGATAATCTGACTTTGGTATTTAAAGGGATCTACAACAAATAGTTTCTTAAAAACGTCTTTCTTTGCTTTAAACAATGTCATTTTAATAAAAATAAATAATATTTTCTTGTGATATTTCTACAATAAGTATTTGAATTTGTAGTGGTCATTTCTCAGAACGAATCTTCGGTTTCCAACTCGTCCTTCTTACGCCTAATGGATATTTTATTTCAAATGTTTTCGGATTACTAGATACAAGTTATGTTCCACTTTCAATAAATACCAAAAAAATAATTTAATAAGTAAAATGGAAATCCTGCGTTTATAAAAATATATTTTGATAATTGATTTTACTTTTGTATTAATTATAGATTATTTGATAGTATTACTTAACTACTTAGGTCTAAAAGTATTTAAAACTAATTTTTAAGAATAATTAATAATATAAAACAGAATTATTTTAAATAACAGAAAAAAACCATGTTAGTTTCTATGAGAAATTAACTTTTGAATGACTTTTATGAAAATCTCTAGAAGTAATTTTTTTAACAATCCAAAATATAAATAATCTTAAAAATCAGAAAAAAACAATTGAGATTTTTTTCTCACATTTTTTTTATTTTCGAAGTGTATCAAATATTCAAATCGAAAATTTCTTTTGGATATTTTAATTACTGTTAAATTGTTTTATGGATATTTCAATGATATTTAAACAAAACTCTTCCACTAACACATGTCAAATGTCTCCTAACACCTGGCCAAACAAATTTGCTTTCGTTGGGTTCATTCTCTTTTTATGAATCATTTAATAAAGATGGCAGATTCTACTTAACTTAATGTTCAATTTTAATTACAATTGTATTAATAATATAAAAATTTAATATAATTTAATATAATATAATATATATATATATAACACAATATGTAAACTAACAAACTATTAATGATTAATAAGAAAAATATGCATTCAGGCCCTTGATGGATATGAAAGCAAAGGAAAATGACACCCTTCAAGATCTTCTCTCCTTAAAATCAAGAAATTCATTATTCCTGACCCATTAACCATATTCAATTAAATAAATTACAAATTTAATTAATGGTGTTGTTTCTAAATAAAGGGTATAGCGGAGTTTAAAAAGGAAATCTACTACTGTGGGTTTTTTTCGATTGGCACTTGGGGAATCGTTTTCACTTCAAATAAAGATAATTCAGTCAAAATTTCGATTATTTTATAAAAAACCGTTTTTCGATTTTATTTTTTTAATAGTAAAATTCAAAATAAATCAATAACGATTTTTTTCGTAAATCTTAGAAATAAAAGACATTAAAAAACTTATTACTATAAATATCGGGTCGAAAGTCGATTTTTAAAAAAAGAAATAAAATTAAAATCCATTTTTTGACAGCCATTTTAAAAAGTGTCCTCCGCCAAATTTTTAAAAAAAATTCTTTTTCATTCCTTTACACTTTTTTTGAAGTGGTGGAACATAATGAAAAAGAATAAAAACTAATTTCTTTAATGTCTTTTATTCCTAAGAATAATGAAAAAAGTTGATATTGATTTATTTCGAATTTTTAATATTAAAAAAAATAAATCGAAAAACGATGTTTTTAAAATACTCGTAAACCGTTTGGGATAATTAGCTAAAATTTCGGCTGAATTATCTTTTTTGGAAGTCAACACAATTCTCCAAGTGCAAATCGAAAAACCCGCGCTGCAGATTTCCCTTTAAACCCGGGTTTACCATTTAAAGTATATTTGTGAATTTCAACATATTATTTCCTTTTCAAACTAGAAAATATATATTTAAAGATAATTCCTGTGTGTCTCGGTGTTTGACTTCTATAGTTCTACTAAGGGATTTAAGTTCTAAGATATGCTGATCGTTTTATGAGAAACATTTTCTGGTATTTTCTTTATATTCTTATTTTAATTGAAATTCTTGCCATGTAATTATTTTTTTATTTAGCTGAACCAAAATTTCCTGGAAGAAGTTGGAGTACTATATTATGGCTGTGAAGTATACCATTTAAGATGTTAGGGAACCTTTATAAGGTTTTCTGAATGAATCATTGATTCCTTAGATTGTCAACTGATGTCAATATTTGAAACACGATTGAAATTTATGTCATTTTAAACACAGAAGTGGTTTGTAATTTCATATTTTATTATCTTTTTCCATTTCTCTAGCATGTCGGTCATTAGATTTACGAAATAAATCAACTGCGAAACCTTCTTCATATTCAATTGATCAAGTGATAGTTGTGTTGGTTCATGGATGGTGGTGCATGGCCACTCTTAGTTGGTAAAGCGATTTGTCTGGTTAATTCCGATAACGAACGAGACTCTGGCTTACTAAATAGTGTGCTTGTGTTTAATCGCAATTACATAACTTCTTAGAGGAATTAATAGCGTTTAGCTAAAGGAAATGGAGCAATAACAAGTATGTGATGCCCTTAAATGTCCGTGGCCGCACGCGCACTACAATGTCAGTAACAGCGAGTTTTATTCCTAGATATAAATGGCCGGGTAACCTGCTGAAACACTGTCATGTCCAGAATAGTGGATTGAAATTATCCCACTTGACCGAGGAATTCCTAGTAAGTACAAGCCCCTAACTTGTGCTGATTACGTCCATACCCTTTGTACACACCGCCCGCCGCTACTACCGACTATCTGTAATCAATAATCAGTCGACTAAACAATTGTTTTTCAGTCATTTTTATTTCTATTATAACAATTTCCTTCTACAATAAACATTCAATCAAGCCATATTTTATTTAAATAAATTAATTTTTATTATTTTAACCTATTGTAAAATAACCTTTTTATCCACTTAGTTCGCAAGACAAATCGATTATTTTAACTTTTTGTATTAGGTAGTCTAGATTATTTATAGAGGTTTCAACTTTGTAGGTTTTACTGTATATATAAATTTTCCTTTTTTAATAATTATTTCTTAATATTTTTGTATTTCTGTAATTATTTTTTTATTATTGGAATTAAAATATAAGGGGAAAAACTAATTGCTGGCTTTATATGCAAATTCACATTTACTGGGGTATTCCAAAGACCCACACAGTCTAAAAGAGTCTCGTAAGAGTTAAGTTGGAAGATGACAAAATATGAAGTAAAATAAAATCAAATTTATTTTATTGATTTTATTTCAATTTTCTAATAATAATTTAAATGTAATAATTATCTTGCAAATAACATCAGAGAATTTTGAATCTTTAATTATCGAAATTTATGCTAATAGAGTCTGAAAAACCTTTTTCTAAAGAATATTAAAGGAAATGAAGAATATTTTTCGATTTTCTTATGATTTTATTTATTTTTTTTTATAAAATTTATCATTCATGTTATATAAGAAAGATTTTTTGTCGGCAAAATAATAGGAATATGTTGCTCTCATATTTCATGAGTTTCTCCTTTGCAAGTTTTCATATCCTTTTTTTACCTTCAGCTGAAATTAATTTAATAATATTTTGTATTTTATAATTTCCTTTTGACTTTCCAGCGATAAATTGCTGAAATTAGTTCAGTAAAGTAGGATATTCAACAAAAGATTTAGCTCGCCATGTGCGGAGAAGAAAATCGACAATTGACAAATTCAATCACTGCGTCAGTGGGAATCGTTCACAAATTTATAATCTAATTCCCTTTAACTTGAGGCATTTAGCTAATCTCAATATCAAGATACAATCCTTTTTGATGGCGGATTATTCGGTTTCTTGTCATATACAGACTCGGCGATTTGTCTCATCGCATTATGCCTGGTGGCTGTCAGAGGATGTAGAATAAAACTATTCTTATCAGCATCATTAAGTCGGGAGAGCGATTGAGATCTTTGTGATGTTAGGGAGACGTCTATAACACATTTTTAATTGTCACTATATATATCTTTTACATTCAATTAAGAACAATATTTTGTATAAGAAAAAAGTGTATTTATTTTTATTTTTCTGATATAATTTTAGAAAATATATTTTCATTTTAATATATAAATATACCTTAATTGGAAAAAAGATATGTCAAAATAATATACAAATATGTTTTTGTTAAATGTCTGTGAGAAGAATTGGTGGGATTGTTATTATCCGAGATGCCAGAAATTATAAAAATCAATAAACGATGTAGTATCATTTTTATTTAAAAAACTAAGAAATTAAATATAACAGATGTAAATGTATTGGCAATCCCTTCCATACATTCTACTTCAGGACATGTTTTTCCTAAATTTAATAATAACTAATATTCTCTTGCTCGTGAATCCCAAATGAATAGGAAATATCAGAACGTAGGGTATCTAAATATAAATCCAGTTAGGATATAATCGACTTTCAGATCAGCATACATCATCCACTGGTGCTTATTATACTGTATGACAATAAGAATCCCTTGAAGATTTGGGTAAGTTTCTTAAATGTTAAATGAATATACAACAGACAAGGAGGGTAACGTTTTCGAGATATCAATAAAACGATTTCCTTCAGTAGAATTATTCAAAGAATTTAAGGAATTGCAATAGAGCGATGATATCACAGCAATAACAGAGTTGATTTTCCATTTGAAAAAGGAATTGTCCTTTTGAGAACATTCACATTAAAATGATATTGTATACCCTTTGAATTATAAGTTATCTTCTTGTAATCCTGATTCTAGCAGTTCACTCTGATCTTTAGTACTTGGATCAAATCATTTAATTCAGATAGAGATGACAACAAATAGAGACGACAAAAACCGAATTGAGTCATCTAACTCAGTAATAAACTTGAGAATAGTCTAGAGTTTACACTGTAAACTATACACTGCTTCTTTCAAGCTCCTTGCAGTTTGATGGAAAATATAGAAATATATATATAGTACACAAGCTTTTCCCATTCTGTATATTAGCATACTTTCTAGGTATATATATATATATATCCATGGATTTTAGAAACCTAACGGATATCATCAAATAGCGGATAACATAATATTAAATAGTATGACTAAAATATTTTCAGTTTTAGTCATACTATTTGATGATTTCAAAAAAGCTTTAAACAAAAATAAAATAAAATTGTTAAAATTTATTACTTCATTCATCAACAAATTCTGAAGACGGAAATATCTCACAAAATCTTTCGCTGTAAAAGTCATTTTCGAAATGTGCCAGTCTTTATAATTACTTGATATTCCAGCCGAGATGATTGAATTACTAATGTTTGAAATTGAAATATTGTTGCAAGCCTCACAAACCCACGAATTAATAATGTTTCTGTTCGGGAGTTTTGGATTGCCATCTTTTGTATATTCAACTAATGAAGAATGTTTCCACTCATTAATCAATAAAAATATTTTGTCTTTGATTTCTCTGAAAATAACAATATCTCTGGCTTCTAAATAAGGAATTAATCGGCCCGGAATTACAATCATTTCAAATTTCTTTTTCTTCAATGTTCTTTAACTTTATTTGATATGTGAGCACGACATGAGTCCCATATTATCGCTTTTTTGGTTTCTGTATCAGAAAACCGAAACATCATATTTATCCAAGATATTATGAGATCTGGAAGTACCCATGCTTTTTCTTGAAAAATCGGCAGAACACCATTGCATCTTTGTATTTCTTTTCACTTTTCCCTTTATGAATTACCAACGGCATCACTCTTTTCCCATTTATCCAAACAGACAAAGCCACAGTTAATCTCATAGACGAAAACCTCATATATTTAAAACCTCATTCATATATTTATATGAATTATTTACAACGAAAAATTAAATCTCTCGATTTATCCAAATCATTACTAATGGATGAAACAGTAGTTTCTTTTAAAGATGCTCGAACACAAACGATTGATTTA
>MQRK01209086.1:33947-45244 GCA_001938485.1 Girardia tigrina | reverse complement strand
ACCGATGCATTTTATGCTGATGGAATAAAACAACTTGTTTCTCGTTGGCAAAAATGTATTGATGCCAACGGTTCATACTTTGATTAATAAACTTTTGTCTGTGAATTTGCACGTCTTTGGAGTTTGTGTCCCAAAACCGCCATTATTTTTCGACCAACCTAATATGATAATTTTTATGATTTTAAATCATTACTTTTAAATTAAAATTTTATTATCGTTTTGTTAATTTTTTATATCTAAATTAATTTACAATTTTTGATTATTGATTATATTCGATTCTTAATTTCGTTCTGTTTTTTTCTTATTTCCAACATAATTTACACTGCACAATTTATAACTTACAATTTTATTTAACATTAACTTTTCCTTTATATTCCATTCTAATTAAATTTCAAACATTTGTTTTACAATTTATTTTAAATGTTATACTAACTATAATTTCTATTATATTATAAATTATTTTACTATATGATTTTAAAATCTATTTTAATAATCCTAATTGTTAATTAATTTAAAATATTTTATCGTTGTGATTCTTTTTTTAATTCGAAATGTAAGAGTTCTTTCAATCCACAAAAGTGTAGTTTGTTGAATGAAAAGTAAAAGATAAAATAGAGATTGACATTTTAAATTTAATGCGAAAAATTATTTTTTCGTGAATTATATTTCGTATTTATCAAAAAATTTTTGACCGATTTGAAAGGATTTTTTTGGAATATTTTCGTTTTAATAAGAATAATCTTTATCAGTTTAATTATTTTAGATTCGATTTTAGTAATGAAATAGTACTTTTTGTGTTCTTATACTTTTTGGCATTGTGCCTTGTTTCAGAATTTTAATAAATATTTATTATATATTAATTTACATTTGTTAAATTATTTATATTTATATCGAAATATGCTAGTCTTCTCTTGCACCAACGACAATTACGTTCAAATATTTCATTCGTTGACCAATCAAAGAGAGCTTCATCAAATTTCGAGTGATTTGCAAATCCATTTTTATCAATTTAATTTCTGATTATTTTGTCACGAAATTTTGTGAGTATGAGGGGTTAATTTAAATTTTTATCTTGCCTGAATAATTTACGTAAGAATATTATTGTTTGTCACAAAATTATACAATTTTGTTTTGGACTGGAATTTTGAATTTGATATTTGTTTACGATTTAAAAGTAACAACGCAAAGAGGGCAATGATTAGACTTATCACACTTTTTAATCTAAAAAAAGTCATCCTCAAGAGCAGAATGAAGATCAAGGACACTTCTCTATGAATGTGAGAGTTGAACACTAAATCAAAAGAGCAAGGATAACCTTATAGAGCATTTAAATCAAGTGCCTCAGAGAATGCTTTGGATCATATGGAAAGAATAGAGGACCAAAAATTTATGAATGAGAAAGTGACAGAAATATAAGGGTAAAACCTGGAATCAATAGAAGAGGTCATAAACAAAAGGAAGATAATATTCTACGAATAGTTAAGAAAACAAGCACTAGTGAAGGTTATGATTGAAGGAAAAGTGAAAGGACAAAGACAAAGAGGTAGACCAATAATTCTATTCGAAGATAACCTAAAAGAACGAACCTGGAGGAACATGAAATGTTTGAGAAAAGCACAGGAATAAGCAGTGAAAATTTTAACTGTAGGTATTAAAGTCAATTCTGAAAACTTATTAAATTTTAATTTAGTTGATGGTGCTGTTTTAGGATCTGCTTATAAATAGTTTTAGAATAGGATATTTCCATTGATTTCTACAAGACTACCACCACTACACAAAATTAAAAAATATATAGGAGTAAAAATGAAAAATACAAAAGAAATTCAATTTATTTTTTATGAAATTTTTTAACAAGAAATATAAAAGATAAAAAGTATTAATAAAAATAATATTCTTCAGTGTTATTATTTATAATTTTATAATTTGTTTCTAATTAGTGTTGTCAAAAGAAATGAAGAAACGCCCTTTCTTCTTCGGACAAAAAATAAGAAATTAAGTAACAATTGAGAGGAAATTGTAATAAAAAACAATGTTAGCAACTAAAACATTATTTGTAACTGTATTTTGTGACAAATTTATAAAAAATTATTTGTAATTTTAAAAAGCTTTTAAAAAATTGAACATTAAAAATTGTAATTGAAATAAAAAATTTTAAAATAAATTTATTTTTCTTTGAAAGAATTTTAATAATTAATATTTTTTCGGAAAGCACTTACCTCACCATTGTTTCCATAAAGTATTATTTTATTTCTTTTAATTTTTATTATCTCCATGAAAAATTAATTAATTTTTAAGTCCAATAAATTGAAAACAATATAAGACTTTTTGAGAATATTTTCTAGTTCCGTGAGACTATTTATTATTATGGCTCATTGTCTTTCCGGAAATTTACCTTGAAATTGTTTACTCTTAATATTTAATTTAGGATCCAGTGACTTTTACAAATCTATTTTAGTGTGAAAATATTTTATGGGATTTGTAACATATATTTTCGTCTAGCAAAACATAAAAGATTATACGAAAAAACTGAAGAAAATAAATAGGTATGTTACTTTAGTATTTGGATTTAACTTCTTTTATGTTTCTAAGAAGCATTTTAATAATTTAAATATTCAAATACATTCAATTATTATTGTTGGGTTCTTGGTCAAGAATAGAATTTATTAAAAAGCAAAACTTTATTTTTATAACTATTAACAATTATTCAAACAATTTTTTCGTTGAGGAACTTTTCTTTGTTTTATTTTCGACCAGATTGATTATACTGAATTATAAAGACTGTTGTTATTTATTAAAATTGATATTTTTCGAATTGAATTCATTAATTTTTTTAATTACATTCATTTTACAAAATTACATTTCAATATTTTATTAAAAACCCCTTTTTTAACATTTTATAATTTTCCTACAAAACTAAATTTACAATATTTAAATTTTTTATTATTCTACTATAATACATAAATTCAGAATTACAATTTAATTTAAAAACCATTTTTAACATCTACAAAAATTAATTTGCATTATTAAATCCACTACAATTTATAATGGTTGGTGTATTTTTAAAAAATTATCACAATACTTATATAGATAATCTGTGAGTGTGTAATTAATTTATGTAGACGTCATGTGAAAAAATTCAACAAATTGGAAGAGTCATTCAAATATTGAATTACTCATAAACACAACTAGAATACTGTCGTTTGCAGTGTTTTAAACATTTATTGCACTGTTTAAAACTTTCCCTATAATTAAATTTTGTGAGCACTACCGTTCGATAATGATCAGTAAAGATTTACTGCTCTATAATAAAATTTTGTGAACACTCGCGTTCGATAATCATCTAAGAATGAGCACTTCACATTGCACTCATGGGTTTTAAACAGTGGTAAAGGTTTCAAATAGTGAAAAAAAATTTTATGTTTTTAATGCGTATGTGAATTTCTGATTCGCTGTCTTTATGCGTTGTATGTATGCCTATTTCTGTGTATGTGTGTGCATGCATTTAACTTATATTTTAAGGTCTTAAATAGTGATAAGTGGGTTTAAATTGTAAAAAAGTATCTACATAAAGGTAATTTTGATTGGTTAATGTTATCATAATTCTATTTTTAGGTATATATATAGCGGGTTTTAAACTCTGGTAAAGTAGTGCTTAAACACTGCAAACGACAGTAGTATATTTTGTTTTCAATTTTAGTTAAAAAAAATGTATTATACGAGTAAAAGAATCCAGTTGTTATTGTATACCATTTTTTTATACATTTATGCTTCAATTATTAGATATATTATAATGTGAATATTTTATTAAACATTATTGTAAATATTTATTCAAATGTTATTTATTACGTTAATATTGTAAAATACATAATTCAATTATTATTGCTAGCCTTTATTATTATTGGTGGCAATTAAAAAATGAATAATGTTTTTTTGATTTATTAATTTACAAAAACCTTTTCAATTGAGTTATAAAATAATGATGATGGGATATAGAATTGGATAAAAACAAAATAAATGAATGATAAATATATAATTACAGAAATTTGTGAATTATTTACGAACCGTTTCGAAAAAAAATCAATATATCTAATAAAATTAGTAAGATTATTTTCTCTCATAGTGATTTCTGAAATCGGGACAAAGAAATTTAAATTTTTGATTTCAAAAATTACTTTTACATTTCCCACCTTGTTAAACAATGCTTCAACTACTATAAGTCCGACTTTATTCCTAGATTTCTTTGTAGAGACGCCAGACGTCTCTCCAGTATATTTGGTATCGCACCCATTACATAAATATGAAAAGTTTTAGTTATGTACAAATATATATTAAAATATATGTATATATATATATATATATATATATATATATATATAATTATACAAAAATATATATAACTATTAACCATTAAACATTGAAGAATACCATAGAATTGAAGATATATCCATTGAAGAAACATTTTGAAGGAATGAAAATATTTTTTGTCAAATTACTTCAGTACTTACAGAAAAATTTTATTATAGAGTATGGGTTATGAATGATGATTTCAAAATTGTAAGGATAACCTATGATGAATTGGAAGAAATCTAAATAAATGTTTAACATTCCTAAACAAAAGCACAATATTGGTGTTTTTAAGGCATAGTGTATTTATAAAAGAATCTAATTCAAACAAAAGTCGATATTTGATTTATTTTTCAAAAAAATAGGTTTAAAATATTTACGCATTTTATAATTGCACAAAAACAATTGTTGTATTGTAAAGGAACCAAAAGGACGCAATGATTTGCATTTTGTTTAAATTTATATTACGTTGATGAATAAATTCCCGCCGTTTTGTGAATTTTTAATCAATTTAATATTCAAATCAAATTTTTTGATGTAATGTTATATGTTATTCGAAAGCTATTTTTTGCTCTAAAAAATGGTGTATTTTGTTTTTTTTATTCAGATTAATTTTTGTCGATTTTTAGACCATTGAAATGGAGTGTCAAGTCGACAAAAATGAGCATTTCTGACACCATCTATTGTTTGCGTGACAAAAGAAGCCATTCAAACGCTTGGTTGGGAAGTGTTACCGCACCCTCCGTATTCACCTGACTTGGCTCCATCTGATTTTCATCTTTTCCGTTCTCTTTCTAACGCTTTGCGTGGTGTTTCGTTCAACAATGATGGAGAACTGCAAATTTTGTTGGCTGAATTCTTCGAGTCAAGACCGGGCGATTTCTACCAAAGAGACATTGAAAAACTCGTTGAACGTTGGGAAGAAGTCGTGAACAATGGCGGAGATTATAATTGTGATTAATTTGTAGTAACTTTTTTGTTAAAAAATAAAATTTTATTTTTTCAAAAAACGGTGGGAACTTATTCCTCAACCCAATATTATATTTTTATATTATTCCAAATTTTAAAATTTTATTCTTTATGTCATAGAATTTTTATATATTTTTTGGTTTACTTACTTTTATTTAAAAAGATATTATATTAAATATATTTAGATTGTAGCAGTATAATATGATGGATGATTATTAAAAGTTTTAGAGTGACTGAATAATATACAAGAATGGTAAAGAAAGTGATCTTAGCAGTACAACGACCACATACTATAATCATCTTCCTTGCAATTATTTATATAAAATTAAGTAACTTTTGAATAAAACTATATAATTCAACAAAACTTTCAACAACAAGATTAAATAACGAGGCCGTTTTTAAAATTATAAGGGGTTGAAGAAATAGGATAAATATCAATTAGTCAGACTTTAAAGTATTTCGGAATCTTGTTACTGGATGATTCCAAAGTAATAGATTCAATGAACAATGTAACATAAAGAGTCGACGAGATAAATAATCTTCCGGTAAAAGTATTTGTTTGATACTGAATCTTGTATTTTGATCAGAGATTGTTTTGAATTGTTTCTTGCTTGTCAATTCTTGGCTACAAAATTTTCTTCTTTTTTATCCTTTCGTATTTATTATTGCTTATAGCGAGAAAAGACTTTTATTATTGATTTTATTTTAAATTGTTAAAAAATTATTTTTATATAATTTTTATTATATTGTTATTTATTGTTTATATTTTGATGATTTTTTATGTAAAAAAAAGAATTAAAAATATGAAGAAAAAGTAAAATGAAGAAAAACGCTCATAGAGATTTTGCATGAATTACTGCGGATTTAATTCAATAATGATCAAAAATGAATACCCTTTTCATCTTATAAGAGACGTTAATATTCGTTTAGCAGATGTGATGTATTTGTCAAAACTGGAGTTAGTTTTGTCAAAAAGAGCTAGCATATCATCAAATACCAGTAGACTAAGACATTAAAAAACTGAAATAAAAACCTCATTTGGTTTTTGAAATATACGAAGACTCATTTTAGTCTTAAAAAAGAAGAATTTCAGGGATACTTTATTCACAAATCTACGTTATACAGTACTATACCTTAACATATTAATCGTTAGTTCAAACATGGAGGAACATAAACATAATATAGCCACTGTTCGGGAAATTCTAAAAAATATGGGTGGTAACTAAATTATAATAAATTGTGAACAAAATTCAAAAATCGCTTTTGTGGGGCTTATTAATATAAAATTAAGTAACTTTTGAATAAAACTATATAATTCAACAAAACTTTCAACGGCGAGATTAAATAACGAAGCCGTTTTGAAAATCAAATGAAAATTATAAGGGGTTGAAGAAATAGGATAAATATCAATTGAGCTCGGAAGAATCCAAAAACTAAATATTATACAAAAACCACAGAACACTGTACAAGAAGTTAGACTTTTTTTGTTATATATAAATTTTTCTCATCGGTTCATATTGAAATGTAGAAAAACAAGAAAAATTACAAAAATTCATTTGGGCAAACGATTCAAACAAATGTTTTGAAGACATTAAAAGAAAATTATTAAACATTAACAAATTATCAATGGTAAAACAAGATCCTGAATTAACTCTGAATATGGATGCGTCAAACGTCGCAATCGGTTACTTGCTCTTTACCGTTTGGTTAAATATTTTAAAAATTATTTGGAACATAGAGCTTTCAAGATAAACACCCATCATAAACCCCTAACGAAAATGTTAAATTTAAAAAAAACCAAGCCCTAGTCAATTTAATCAGACGTGCTACTTATCATAGTTTAACTTTACTATACATTACCTCTTGGAAAAAAGTTAGATCACCGCCAATTTTTAATAAGAAAAATGGGTAGACTCTAAAGATCTAATAGAAAACAAGAAGACAATGTCGAAATAAAAGAGCTAATGTTTAAAATTAAAAAGAATACATTGCATATTGTATGACCAATCTTTATCGAATTGCAAACGACCTTTGATACAGATCGAATTTTGACAAACATGTATAAATAAATACTTTTTTAAATACTTTTACATATACCTTGATAAATATATAAGTTTTAAATATAAATTACTGCTATATTAACTCAAGTAAACATAGCTTCTTTTTGATCAGAGTCGTTCTCTAATCAAAAGTCTATAACGATAATAAAATTGTTAAATATAATTCTTAAATAACCTATAAAATATTGTTAAATAATTCTGTTTTTTTCGTTTTGAAAGAAATAAAAGTAATAAAATTTCATATTTAAATATTTTTTAAGAAAATAATCGTTATATATGATTTCGTATTAAGTGACCTCGTTGAAGAGGCTTTATATTTTTAAAAAAAAATAACTTTCTTTTTTAGTGAAAAGTATAATGAAACTAATAAATAATTAATCGATTTAAGTATTTTAAAAGTTGAAACACGAGGATACGATTGGGTGTCTCCTTTTGATGGACGCCCACTTAGGTGTGGTTTATGATGGTTTATTAAAAGTATTCTTTTTTCAGGGCGTTTCTTAAGTTTAAGATCACCTTTAAAAAATTGTTTTCAATTTAATTCTAATTTAAAAAAAATACAAAAAACATAAACCATTTGTTATATAATGCAAAAAAAATAAATAAACACATTTATATAAACATATTTGATTCATAAAAATATATTCAATTTCAATAAGTCTACAAAAAATAACGAACCCCTCGTCAATTAGAAATTCAATACTGTCATTTATAAAAAAAATTATTTATCTTTTTTTCGTATAATTTATTTCCAACAGTAAAGATTATATTTCAAATAGATTTACAGAAAAGAAAAGTTTGTTTAAAAAAATGATTTCACTACATCGAATCTAAAGTAAAATAAAAATAAAGGTTTTATTTATTTATTTATTTTTTAGTGTTTTTAAAAGATTCAAGTAAAATCAGATTTTATTTTAAAGTATCAAATGAATGGCTGGGAAAAATATAAAACTCAGAATTATATTTCAGCAAATGGTTTCTCAGGAGACAGCTGAGATATCAAAAGGAACACTGGATAATTTAAAAGCAAATTTTTGTTTCACTAATATAATAAAAGTGAGTGTTGAGATTGTCTTTTTTGAAGAAAAAAAATATGGCCATTTTATCTATTAAATATTAATTATTTTGAGAAAGAAAATCTAAAATTTTTATTATTAACATGGTTTTTATTTTTGGAGTAAAGCATATTGTTTATAATTAATAAATAAATAATATTTATAATATTATGTCAATATGTACTTCCGGTAAAATAATCTACTTATTATAGTCAATAGCATAAATCTTAATATAGATAATTTTTGTTTTATTTGATTTGTAATTTTATCTGACCATTTTATATTATTTTGTATGTGCTAGTATAATAATTAATGTTAAATATTGTGATACTCTTGATAATTGTACGACAAATTACTGTGAAAAATAAAATAAAAAGATAAAAGTTTTACATTAACTAATTTTTAAATTAGTTTCTTCACATCTACAAACATGTTTTAACGATTTTTAACCTAGGAAATCTGTGACAAATCTCTACTTGAACATTTACCAAATTGTGCAAATAATGAATACTAAAAATAGTTCTTTTTTTAAAAACTTAAGTATGGATTTTAATTAATATTACTTATCAGGTAGACTACATATTATAATTAACAACACAAAACAAACACCATAAAATATCTAACATATTCAGTCAAAATATACTCAATATGCAGTATTTATTAATTTTTCCTTATTTCATTTATTTAAAAATTAGAAAAACATGATAAAAAATTTTATTTTTTTACATAATAACCTATGAACAAAATTTATTAATATAAACAGGGTTTTTTTCAACAATTAGTTTTAGTGCTTTCGGACACGTCTGATTGCTTGGGGAATTGAACGAGGAGCACTGGTTCATCGGGTTTCACCCCAGTACTTTTAGAGGGGCCCATTATTACGATTGTTCGTCCGTCTCAGAAGTCAGGATCGATCATGCACTGCAGCAATTTTCGAGTCAACGAATACTGAGTTATGACACGAGAGATCCCTCACACATAAAAAAGGGATCCCCACCTCCGCCATATATAACGGTAACGTCTCTGTGAACACACAAGAGTGGGGTCGATGATCCTCAATTAAGTACCTCTGTCATAACGTACAGTACCCACTATGAGTGAACACACCGATGAGGGCTCAAGAACCTTATAGAACTAATCATACAACACGATCTATGACAAAATGAATCCTCAGCACTAACAACAGGACATCACAAACCATGATCAGCCCCAAAGACCGAGTCAGAGTCCCAATCATCAAAGATTGGCCCCTCTTGTAGCGTCTCCATCGTGGTTGTCAGGTCGTGGATCTCGTCTTCAAATGTGTGCACGTTTCGTCTCTCCCATGGGTTCTCGAATGCCGCCCACTGTCTCGAGCTTCATCGGATATTGGATTCCACACATCTCATAAGCTATTCCGCCTGATTATAAAAAAGGTTCGTTTTCTTTCTATATATTTATTTATTTTTATATATAAAATTATGTATTACAAATCAGAAACTAACTTTTTTAAAAATAAATAAATTTATTTTGAATTTTGAATATATAATTTATCATTAAAAATATATAAAACCATATACATAATATGAAAAAATAATTAATAATATATTTAAAAAAGAAAAAAAATCATAAATACTTAAGAATCGATTTTTGTTAAAGTTTTTTTACAAGTAATTAAAAATCGATTATTCTTAACGATATTCTAAGAGGAAATTAATGAGATTTTAAGTCGCTATATATATCTATATCCTTTATAAAAACCTAAATAACTATGGGATGTTATTTTTAAGAACAATATAACTCCATTTAAATACAAAAATATATTAGCAATAAATGTCACTAAATAACTGTCGTATTAAGATTGCTACCGAAGTACTTTTTACTATCCTGTGAAAGTAGTGATAAAATAATCCATATTTTGTTGTCTCATTCAAAAACATTTAATTTACACGAATAAATTTGAATTTGAAGACAATTGATTTCCATGGAATTTGTGGTACGACAACAAACCCTACAACATTTAATTATAAATTATGATTATTAATCAATGTTCAAAATTAATCAATCAAACGATATTTAATCATATGGTAAAAATAATAATGCAATAATAATTCATAATAAATTTGATATTCCATATGTTAATTATAAAAAAACAAAACTTATAAAATAATAAAATTTGAATATTTTTAATAATTAGTTTTATTTAAGATAAATGAAATAAGTTCTGAGAGTTAAAATTTCAATAGATAATATTTTAAAATATGTCTCTAAATGGAATTTTAAAAATATTTGTAATGAAGTTTAAGTGAAGAAAAAATTTTTTGAGTTAAATAAAAAATGTAAACTTATAAACTTGATTCTTTGATTTCATAATTAAAAAATGAAGAAAATGTGTTCAAATAATCATGATTTAAAAAATCAGAAAATATAAATATAATTTCCCCAACTAGAATGCAGACTTGTGATCGAACTTCCGAGAGAGGTCAAGATAATTTTGATTATTGTAACAATAAATGTTGTCAAAATAATTGTCAGTTTTCTTAATCAGATCATCATACAATTTTTTAACTTCTACATTACGGAATCCTGCGGTTGAAATTTTTTAAATTCGTTTTCAATGTCTTCATAAGCTATTTCCTGATACATTTAATAAATAATTAATTGTACATTGCACATCCGTAAAATCAAATACTTATTCTAGAGCATCTGGAACTTTATCATTGACAGCCAACACCGTCAAAAATCTAATTCCAACTGCAGCGGTAGCCATCCCTATTAGGTGTACAAGTATGAAATGCGGATTAAATTTTGAAAAGAAATACGTTAAAAACAAAAGAACGATAAAAAAAGCTTTATTCAAAATATGCTCCATTACTAATGATACATTTGT
>MQRK01209086.1:18685-32964 GCA_001938485.1 Girardia tigrina | reverse complement strand
ACACTACATAATTACTCAATATTATGACATCATTGCCTAACCATTGACCTACTTTTTGCATTGTGCACAATCCGTTTTCTGAAATCCGCATTTCATACTTGTACACCTAATATTAGCCAGCAGTCTAGAATTGAAATTTTGGACGCTCAACTCAACGCAAAAATCCGTAACGCCATGAACGGTAGAATAATCTTCATTATAAATACCAAAGATAGCAAATCCAGATCAAACATGCCCTTACACAAACTCTTTCCTAAACAACCTAAGGAGGCAGTAAAAATGGTAATATACGCAAAGAATAGTGTAACCAACAATAATCAAATCAAAAGCATCTTTGCCGACAAGGAAACTGGAATTAAAATTTTACCTTTCGACCCAATCGCACATTGGATCCTCGACAAGCAAATCATTTCATCAAATCAAAAAGCCTTTGGATCTTTTGAAGGTTGCCATGACCATAACGTCATCATAAACATCATCAGAGACGACGTCAGACTCCGGAACCTGAACAGACGTAGAACCCCCAAACAGGCCTATTTCTTTTTCGGAGACATAAAAGATGCCTATGGAAGCGTCCAGCGCAACCTACTTTTCAAAATCCTACGTCATTTAGGCATTGAACTCAAACTCCTAGACCTCTTAAAAAGACAATACAAAAATAAAACCAACGATGTATAATTCGAAGGCAGAAACATCGGTACCATGAAAATTAACAAAGCTGTTAAACAAGGATACCCACTATCATCTCTCCTCTTTTGCATTTACACAAACGTAATAACTAAGAATATTAGGTTCGTGATTACAATTCGAAGTCATAATTTTTGTAAACTTTATTTCTATCACAATTTTCATTATTGAAACAAATTTATGAGGAACAAAATTTTAATTTCATAATCCAGATCTCAAAATTCTAAATATAAATAATAATATCGATAAATATACAAATATGTTATTTTATTCAATTATGTATAAATCATATTTTGTTTTTGCTTTATTAATTTTTTACAATGTTCATTAATCGAAATATAAATTTAGATTTTTAAAAATATTTTTAAAAATTCAATTTTTAAATGTTTTTTTTTATTTTAATCATTCGATGATAAATTATTTTTTAATAAAAATATTTTATTTGTTTTTAATAAAAATTGTATTCTTTTTAAAATTTATTTTACTTAACATTGATTTTATACATTAAAGAGTATTATGATTTTATTTTAAATAGTGTTACAAAATATATCAAAATCTTCTTTAAAATGTTCTTTAATTTCGAAGATGATATTTTAATTGTGAATTTTTTAAAACTTCATTTTTATAAAAATTTGTCCCAATTTAATTAAAATATTATCATTACTCTAAATTTTTTTAAAAAATTTCATTTTAATTAGTAAAATACTATCTGTGAAATATAATTTTTACAAAAATTATTTCGATTTAATTAGTAGAAATGTTACTATAAAATATATTTTTTAAAAAATTCTATTTATTTTAATTAGTAAAAATATTATCTATAACTTAATTTTTTTATTTTAAAGAATTTTATTTCATTTTAATTAATCGACATTATTTTTACTTTATCCAAAATATAAATATGATTTTTAAAAATATCAAAAATTTAAAAATATCAAAAATTTAAAGTTCACCAAAAGGAATCCCAACAAAGAACATAGAATCCAATTTCCCAAACAAAGGTTATACCATTGGCCAAATCACATACAAAGTCATCTCGTTCGCAGATGATATCGTCCTGATCGGCAACAATAAAGACGACATTCAGAGTATGATAAATGCAACATCTTTCCTCGCCGAAAATCTGGATCTCCACTTCCAAACTACTAAATGTGTAGTTCTTGCGGTATCAGCAATCAACGGACATCGCCACACCAAATTCAACATTAAACATACTCCAATCCCATTCGTCAAAAACAGAAAACACATCAAATTCCTTGTTTCACCAGTTGACCATAATCAATACTTGAACCCTAGATCCAAATTTGATGAAATCTTTGACGGTCTAAAGAAAGTTGAAAAATTTGGCTTGTATCCCAGTCAGAAATTCACTGCTTACAAACTCTTCTTACACACCAAACTACCTATCCACCTCCTGTCTAACAAAATCTCAATGAACAATTTCACCAACAATAAAGATCAGGCCCAGCTTTGGACATCAAAATTAGAACACAAGTACAAAAATTCATGAAACTTCCCCTCAAACTAGTGACCACTTCTTCTACATAACAACAGCAGAAGGAGGAGCTAAACTCAGAAGAATGGCAGATGAATAAGCAGTTCAATCAATCATGTATATTTATCGTCTCGCCAATTTCAAAGATCCTAAATTAAAAGAAGCTGCCTTTGCCAATCTTCGTAACTTCAACTCACATCACGACCAACCAACCGACATTCCAAACATTTTCCTCGATCTTAACAGTAATGAACCCAAACCATTCATCAGAGCAGCATACCAATGGTCCAAATTCACCCTCGCCAGATGCATGTTGAAAAAGGAATTAAACATTGACATAAAACACGACTGGATCGCCGACAGTAACAGAGTAAACATATCCATACTTTTCGATAAGAAAACAGCTTTTGTCAACGAATCCGCAATCTCATCTATCTTTTACAACTACATAACCAAGCCCATCGACGCATATTGCTACAAGATAAGAGATTGATAGACACTTTCGACGTATGTACCAGCAAAGAAAATCTAAAAAAGTCAATCATTAGAGTTTGGATCACCTTCGAGGGTTGGTACTTCATCCACAAAGCCCGCCTAGGCATCCTCTCCTGCAATTACCTCAGTCACCTTTTTCATAACGAAATCACTCACCTATGCAGAAAATGTGGACAACTTCTTGAAACACCCAGCCACTTTATCAACCATTGCAATTACTCCATGGATTTCACCAGGTTCAAACACAACAAAATCAAAGATGAAATTGCGAAGTTCCTACGCAAAAGATTCGGTGACGACACTGTCTTCACCGAAAGATCACACACTTTCCTGGACAACACGAGGAAGATTATGGACATCTATGTCGAACTTGGACCCAACGCATGGATATCCGAAGTCAAAAGTCCTTGGGACGCAAAGAGACAATTCAACGTAGCCTACACAAGAGCATGTGACCATTACCTAGACGTTCAAATGGACCTCCTTGAACGCCATCACAAGGACGAAGTTAAGATTTTTCCCTTTTTCATCGGAAGTCTAGGAAGATGGCACTCTGATAACGATTCCTTACTTCACGCCATTGGATGGAATGATGATGAAGTCAAAACATATACCACAAGAGTAGCAAAACGTAACATTGAAATGTGCGCCAAGAACTTTAGCCGACACCTTATTCACATATCTATCGATGAAATAATCAGAGATGACACTGCTTAATAAATTAATTAATAAAACCCCTATTTGCACCCTGTAAGAGTTTGTAACTCTTCGCCGTGACGAAGTGAAGGCAGAGGCGCAAGCTACTAGTCGGCCATCGAGACATCTTTGTCCAAATGTCGATACCTTGCATTTGATTTAACTTCACCTAGGGGGTGCGCTTAAATTAAATTAAATTAAATTAAATGTTACATCTTTTAGAAGATTCCGCAAATGACAAGATTATAAAATATCAACTTTGTGATAAAAATTATATTGTTAAAATTATGTTATTTATAAAGTTTTTACCACAAATTTCCAGTAACATTATTATTACAGTATTTATGTCATGTTCAACTATCGATAATAAAGGAATAAAATTACGAACACTTAAATTATATGCGAATTAAATAAAATTTAGTTTGTAAATGATTTAATAAATTAAATAAAAAAAACAAGAAGAAAATCAATTTCTTTAATAAATAATGAAATTTCTGTTAATATATTAATGAAATTCTCTATGACATATTAAATGGTAAATTAAGACCTTCCGGGATCCTTCGCCACTAAGATTTATGGATCCCACTTTACAAATTATTTTTTTAATTTTACTTTTCATTTTTTAAAAATATATTTGTTTATTAAAATTAATAAACTTTTAATTATTTTTATTTTTTAATTAATGGTATTTTAATTAATATACTTGGAGTTAATAAATTATAATACAAACAATATCGCATAACAAATTCATCATGTCATATAATATTTTTAATTCTAGGAGCCCAAACTGGGTCCTTTTAGATATTTTTAATTGATAATTTTTGAAAAAAAATATTTTGAATATTAAAAGCTTAGTTTAATTTTTTGGCTAGAATTTTATTTAATTCTTTAAAAAAGGGAAAATATTCAATTTCATAAATATCAAAACCTCATGAGTTAATTTATTAAAAATTAAAATATTTAAAATAGAGACAAAAACAAAATTTTTGAAAAAAAAATTAATTCCCCCCCAAAAAATTAAATAATAATTCGTGTTTTTCATAAATCAGCTTTTTAATATTTAATTATTAATATTTGGCTCTAAATTAAACTGACTAAAAAGATTATTTATCAATTTTTCTGATAATAAATAATTTATTTTAATATACTAATCGCGTGAATATTCATTAATTTTTTATGTCCATTTCAAATCAAACTATTGAAACGTTTCTGTCAATTATTTTTTTATTCAGCGAATTAATATATCAAACATTTTCGTTTTAATTAATAACTGAAAATAAAATATAATTTATTTTCAATATTTGTATATTATTTTCAATTTTTCAAATTATGATTAATTATGTTTATTATTACTATTATTATTATTATTATTACTATTATTTTATTTATCCTTATAATTACTATTTTTAATATTATTTTTCAAATAATAATAAAATAATAAAAATAATATTTTTCAAATTATGATTAATTATATTTATTTATTTATTATTATTATAATTACTATTTTTAATATTATTATTAGCGTTTCACATTATATACATATTACGTAATATTATATATTCCATATGTTAAATAAATTATTATTTTTCAATTATTATTGAAATAAAACTGATAAAAGGTTTTAAAAATGAATTTTTTTCTTCTTGTCTGAGAAAATGACATTAAGCCGGCAGAAATTTGCATCAAGAAAACAATTTGATGGTAACGAGGATTATTCTAAAAAAAATAATTAACTGACAGGTATTAGCTGTAGAATTAGAAGCGCACACGATGGCATTAAAAGATTTTTTTAATAAGGCATCGGTCAGAAAACGGGATGGAATTAGTTAATTGACTTTTAGATAAATTATTACCATTTTATAGAAAACTTGTATGATCGAAAAATTTCTTGATCGCAAAACTATCATTATCGAAAAGAAATTACGAATCAATAAAAAAAATAAACGAAAACGAAAATTTTTTTTATCAAATACATTTCTGGATTTTATTTTTTCGTTTATATATTTAATTGAATTTTTAATTAACTAAATTTAATTATTAAAATATTTTATTATTTATGGATTTTTAAATTCTTTTATTAAATTTATTATCTGTTTAATTTAATAAATTTTGGAATATTTGTTTTTTGGTTTTTATTTGCTTGGTTTCTTAATAGAGATATTTTTCGATTTAATTTTTATAAAAATTAGAAAATTATTTTACTGTTTTATTCATATTACTTTTTATAGGTAGTAAATACATAATGCAATTTTAATAAAATTAATTTTTAACTATAATTAACGATTCTAAGTTATAAGGATTAGGAATATCAATATATTTTTTTATTATTACAGTTTGATTTGTTAACAATTTACAAAATGTCTTTAAGAATTCTTATATAATTTTAATCAATTAAAGGATGAAAAAAATTTTGAGATTAGTGGGTTGGCAACCAAATAATTGATAATTTGTTCGATCAGTTTGTTGAGAGCGTTGTTGAGTTCATAAAATTTTTGAATTTACAATCTTATCAAATTAACAATTAAACAATTACTTTCCGTAAAAAATGGTTATAGATATGTTAAAATAAGATTTTCAGAAATTAAAAATTAAATTAAAAATTAAATTAAAAATTAATTTATGTAAGAAATGAAATAAATTTTACGGTAGGTTTATTAAAAGATTTATGTAAATATTTATTATAAAGTAAAAAAGTTAATTTCAAATTTGATGAAAACATTTAATTGAAATAAAATCAAAAGTAATATAAAGTTTAATAAAAAATAATTTTAAAACAAATAAATCGATTTAAATGAAACTGCGGTTTTAATTTTATTTTAGAAAACGTAATTATTAATGGAAATATAATTTTATTTTTTATGTAAGAACGGGGTAATGTAAAAGTTGTTAAATTAAACGAAATTACGATTTTAAATTCTATTTTCAAAATATTATTTTATTAGATCTAAAGTAATTTTTAAAACTATTTTGAAAACGAAATGAAAAATGCGATTGTATAGAATTGGGAAATTTAATTAAGAAACAGGTAAATTTAAATGTACGATAAAATTGAAATTTAATAAAAGACGAAACAAAATCTTTGTGACAAAATTTTAATTCACTTTATAATTTTTTATTAAAAATTATATAATTTTAATTCGTAAAAAATACAATAACCATATTTATATTTATATCAATTCTTATTTACAATGGTTTGTGTAAAAAGAAAGTGCAAAAGTTCCTCGGAAATATTTGTTTAAAAAAACTCAAATTGTGGTAGAAATAAAGTTTTGTGTTCATGACAACGTCTTTTGATCAAGAATCCAATACAGGTATTTTTTTATTTTGTTCGATGACTTTTTGCAATATATCTCTGACAACTTGAAAATTCCACGCTCGTAGAAAGTATAATGCTTTTTGGCTAAAAACTGATTTAAGTGAGATTTATAGTGTCATCATTATTGCAAATTTTATCATGAAAGGGATCGAAATAAGTGGTAATCCGATTGTGTGAAATTATGGTTACATGTTGAGGGAAAATTCAATTCCCAAACAATATCCATCAAATTTTGCCGACTGGCCAAAATGGTTGGGCCTGGCATTTTTTCTTGGTGAAAATAAACACCTTTACAATTGACCAATTCTGGTCGCTTTTCCTCGACCACTGTATTCACTTTGTCCAACTGCTGACTGTAGACCTCCAAATTGATGGTTCATTTGAAGAAACTTTAAATACAATGGACCTTTCCAATTCCACCAAATAGACCGCAAAATTTTCTTGGAACTGGTCTGTGATGACTCATTAAGTATACACCATAATCGTTTTCGAATGACATTGTTGAACACAATCCACTTTTTCTCTCCATTGATGATTCGTTTTAAAAGAGGATTGAATTCATTTCGTTTAAATAATAAATCGCAAGTGTTGATGGGATTTGTCAGATGAGCTTCTTTCAAATCATACGGAATCCAAATTATTTTGGGTATAAATTCAACTTCTTAACGAAACCGACACATTTTAAATGCTTCTCAATGACTGTGTGTAAATCATTTAACTTCTCTGCAATCTACCGAGTAGTTACGTGACTCTCCACTTAGACGATGTTTTGATTTCATCCTTATTAAGCTCAATTGACCGACCTGTACGTTGGTCATCTTTAACCCTTTGACTACCGAACTATTTTTTTAATCATACAGTCGCTTATAGTTAACTGGGATGAATCCGCAGTTAAGAGTGACTGTTGAAATAAATGTGTGAATATGCTTAAATAAATTATGATATTTTTTGGATTTATAATGCTACGTGTATGAAAATAATGAAAAGTAAGATGTTTATTATATATTTATTAACAAAAATGTTTACGAAAACGTTTTTTTTCATCTTTTTTCCCGTGTATATCTTTTTGTCAAGATAAAATCCATGAAAAAATTCTTGACATGTCGGTAGAAATTTCTTTTGTCAATTTTGCAAATTTATTATCTGTGTGAGGAATATTTTGAATGTTTGATGTTTTGTATTTGAATCTTGTATGTTGATTTGGAATTGTGTCTCTCCTACCCAGATGGATTATTAATATTTTAATTCTTATTATCTGAAAATATGTAATGTTTAAATTTATTTTTAATTTCAAATAATCTTACAATTTTAAATAAGTTATTTAGTTTTTACAATTTTTAATAAATAAATCAAATTAATATTTTTTAAATAAATAATAACCATTTTAATTATTATCCAATAAGTTTTGAGTAAATATTTTATTAAAATATTTATTTCTCCATTTGCTAAAAAAAATAAGAAGAATTAATTCATTAATCAATTTATTTTAGAATGCAAAGGTACGAAAGCTTTGACAAAGATTTTCTTAAGGACAATCAAAATTGTTGTTTAAATAAAAATATGAAAAGTCAAATTGGTGTTCTTAATAATCTGAAAATTATAAGCAGTATTACCATGAAGTCGGATATTATGGGTAATTAAATAATTTTTTCTTCAACATTATCAATGATAAATTGGCCTATTTCATCGTTAATTGTGGGCTGCCTTTGCTACCCATGTTTTCCTATTAAAATTAGGTCGCTTTTATCATATTTATATATAATATTTTGGGCTGCTGATTGGGAAATTTCCAATTGTCTTGCCAAAGTGAGAAAATCCTCTGATCGATTTTAGGCTCTACTTAACCTTTCCTTGTCAGTCTTTGACATCCTGCAATGAAATCATTAATTAAGTTTCAAATTTTCAAAAAATCATAATTTTTGAGTCTTTTTTCGAGACAAGGCTCCTTGCTTTGGGATTCACCTGACATATTGCTGAAATTTTTTAATAAAAAATTATATTTATTAGTAAGATATCTTATTTTGTTGTCAGTAGTTTGAAAGTTGGTAATTTAACACATTTTTTAAAATTTAAAATTTTTACTCTTAAATGCTGGTTTTATTCTTAAATGACGATAAATCGAATGTGTATCAGCCGTGTATCGGCTTGTGTATGTATGTATGGTGTGTATTTGGGTAAGAGATTTTTTCTATATTTAACACTACTGTTACGTTTAGAAAAAATCTTCACTACGGAATTTTTAAAAAACCAATTTTGGCATTGCCTTTCTTAAAGGGATTTTTTACCACAAACAACACTTAACTTTTCGGTTGTTTACACTGTGTTCTTTCCTTTATGGAAATAATACAGCTAAATATAGCGAAAATATTCATTTTCGCACTCCATATTAATTATTGTGAATTTTATCACAACATTAAACTCATTTTAGCAAAAGACAAAATAAATAAATAAAATTAAAATTATATTTCGTAATGACAAATATATTAATCAATATAACTACGCAATGGTAGGTAAAAACAAGGATAATACAAAATCACAAACAGGAGGAATAAACTCAATAAAATATTGTTACTTTAATCAACCGGTACAAACAGTTTCTTGATCGTGATACGAAGACATTGGTAGTAGGAACGAAAATTGGCAGGATCAAAATATCGACAAGGGCTGCACAAATGAAAAGACAGAAGACATTTGTTTTTTGACTTTTCAAAATAGAATTGACCTTTCAACAATCTTCCCTCATCTTCAATCAATTAATAATTCAGGAGATTAATGAACTTTGAAAATCAGAAAGAAATTCGCATGCGAATTGCAACCTAATACAATAAAGTTTGGTTATTAACAATTCCCCTATTGACAATGTTTTTAGGTTATGGACAAGGTATATAGTACATTTACTAAAAATTAATTAATTATTTCTGTGGTTTTCCTTATAAACAAAAACTATTTTAACCTCTATTTTGTTATTTGTTACAGGATTTGATTATATATAGTCCTCTATTTGTCGACTACCGGCCATAAACAATGTTTCCTGAATAGAAAGTCATAGACGACTTTAAATTCACTAATAAATCGAGACCTCTACTTCAAGAAGATAATGATTCTGAACAGAGGAGACTTATTAGCCTTAAATGCATTAGAAAATTATCATCAATATAAATTATATTTATTCTAGTGATACCGAGTAAATGAGGTTGTACTACTAGGAAGACCACATTTACAAGGCCAAGTTATCTTGCTCCACAAAAAGACGGAAGTTCACATAGAAAACAACATCAAAGCTGATCTTCAAAAGGTTGAATAGAAGGTTTCGAGCATCCACCCTACTGCTTGAGCATTTTCACAATGGAGTACCCCATTTTTCTCTTTCGAAATCTGGCTCCAAACTTCGTTACTAGACCGATGAATTTCTTCCGAAATGGTATCAATAAACTATCCGGGAGATGTTAAAGGTGTTAACAACGATAAAGAATATATAATTAGTTAAGTTGTTATAATTTTTTCTATTTTCAAAAAAACCTTTTAATAAAAAATCACGGAACTAATGGAACGACACAATATTATAATTAATTTTAATTAATCATTTTTAATGGTAATAAAATTGTCATTAGAAATTATTTTTCAATTAATTAATTACAACTGATATTATGACTATCAATTATATTTTTTGAATTACAGAATATTAATATTTCTGTAAAACAAATATTAATTAAATAAATGTATTCATTAGTTAGTTTTTAATTAATTATATGATAATAATAAAAATAATAATAATGTATTAATAGTCACACAAAATCCAGTACTGAAAGGACATAGAATAAATATAATAACTGAAATGATTAATTATTTTAAATTAAATAGAATTATTAATTAATAAATGTATAGAAATCGAATAATTATTTTTTTCGCTTTTATTTCTGTTTAATTTTCCCTAATAAAAAAATCTTTAATTTCCTTTACTTTTAACAACCTTTTGAATTTCCCACTTCGACATTTTGTTCGAAACTTCAAAACATGTAATAATCTTTTTTGCTTCCTTTGAAGGTTACATCCAAATAAATATTCAATATTTTTTACCAGAATAATTTATTTAATTTTTCATTTATTTATTTCATGTTTTTTTATTTGATTTTATATTTTAATAAAAATTTTTTTCAATTATTTCGAATTTACAAAAAAAATGAGAAAACATATAATTTAGTAATTAATTTACAATTTAATGAATAAATAGTAAGTATATTGTTTGATAAAATTAAAAATTAATTATTTTTAATATTTTTATAAAATATTTTTTTAAAAATTAATAAAATAAAAAATAAAAAATAAAAATAATTTCGGAAAATCAGTTGTTAAAAAATTTTATTAATTAATTATTTTATTAATTTCATTAATTATTCCATAATAATCATCAAAAAAAACTAATTTAATAAATGAAAAATTGTCATTAATTGAAAAAAAATAAAAGCATTTTTAGACTTTAATCATTAGGGGTTGATTCAATGTCAAAAAATATTATCTTATCTAAATTTGCAACGCTTATTTTGGAGAACCACCGGAATGTGGAATATTGTGAGTTGCGCATTTTTGTTTTAATCCACACCCTTATTTAAAACACGAGATCAATTTAAACAAACCAGATTAAAAAACGGAATCACTGTTCACCAGGACTGATAAAAACGTACCAACAGATAACTGAGCCATGTGAATCCAACAGTTATTTAACCTACCAATTTTTCCGAAAATAACAGTTTTATTTTTTTTGTTTTAATTTAATTGCAAATTATTTCATGTTTTATAACGACAATTCGTGGTTTGACTGTTCGACCCAAATAACCTACCCCGATTATCAAGTCTCTCATTTGATTTCAAAGAAGTTACCCCGGCAAACTGGCTTGGATCCCGTGACGAAGTTGAACCGTCAAAGACGGGCGGCCAATATTCGTGAAAGGCAAAGAATGAGATCGATTAATATGGCTTTCGAACAATTGAGGGAACATTTGCCCCTTTACTCGGTCGACGATTCACAAAATGATGAAAATCGAATTCATAGTAAAAATCTATCGAAAATTGAAACATTGAAAACGGCGATTTCGTACATTATGAAATTGTCGGAAATCATTTCCGAAATTGATAAAAGTGCCCAAATGGTTTGGCCGAATCAACAAGTTTCCTGTAAACAGATGGACATGGAATATCTGTGTTTCGATTCAGAAGGTATTGGATATCTTAATTTGTTTTCTTACATTTTATTTATTTTTTTAGGAAATTTGACAAAGTTTCATTATCAACTTCTTTGCTCTAGCAAGGAGGATGAACAGGTCTTTCATTCGTCAATTAGGGCTCCGGTATGGAGACCAAAAGACACTTTCAAGCCGGTCATTATTCCTGATATATCTTTGTTATTTGAATAAAATAAATGATTTTTTTTCGTTATTAAGATGTTCTTTGAGTCAATTTCAGAAGAAAATATTTCACATATGCAATTTTATCTTAATGGGGGAAGAAACTCTTCTGGGTGAAGTTGTTCGTAAATATCTTTTTTATTATTTTTTTGATTTTTATTAATTACTACGATTAATTAATTTCCCTAATTGTAGTTTAATTTTAAAAATTTTGAAAATTTATAATTTTTAATTTTAGATTTACTAAGAAATTATTGAATATATTATATATTACGTTATAAGAAGATGATGAATGTACGAGCATTTTACAAAATTATGTCTTGTCTTTTTAGTGGTACATTAAGAACGATGAAGTCACAATCAGTTCCAACTTTGACATCAAATTTTCGAAGTCTTTTGAAACTTATATTGATAAACACCCTTATAAAAACATGTGTTGCAAAATAGATAAGTCTTCCTCTTAATATTACATTTACTATAGAATTGGAAATAATTAATAAACTTTGTACTTTGAAATTCAGTAATTTTTAAATGATTATATTTTATATATATTATAGTAGAAGGGAACTTAGTTACAATTAACTTATGTCCTAAATCCTCTTTTAATATAATGATATAAATAAAAAATATAAAAATTGTTCGAATAAAATGTATCAACTACAACAATTGAACGGAAGGATAAAAAAAATGCGTTGTGGATCACCGTAAAAAAGAATAATGAGTTTGAAGACTAACAAAATTTATGGATTACTTTACGATGGAAACCTGATTTAATATACCATTTTTTTCAAATTGGACAAAGTTTTTTAATATACTTTTTTTAAAGAAAGAAAATTGAAATTAATAATTTATTTAAGAACGTAAGATGTTCCAGCTGACGAATTTGTAATATTTATGACCATATTCACTTTCTGTTATTTGCCTCACTTCATTCATAATCATTTCAGGCAAATTAATGTTAATATTATTAGCCGATTTAGCTCGAATACCAGATTCAATTTTTGAAAATGCATTTTCAATTGGATTTAACATGTATGAATAAGGAGAAATAAAATGGAATGAGAAATGATATTTTTCAGTTTTACTTTGCAATTTATGCTGGGAATGAACTCGTCATTGTCCAGTATAAAAATGCATTATGCATTTTCTCAACATTTATCAACATTTGCAGCATTTGCCCTATCAAGTTCTTTGTGGTTGAGCCTCCTTGAAATCCCAATATATTTGTTGATTGTAGATAAAGAAATTCTGTATTAAATGATTGAGTAATTTTTAATTGTAGCTCTTTTAAAGTCGTTAAATTATTTTGGGACAATACCTCTTCGATTTTCAATAAAATCTCAGGATTCATAACAACACTACGTACACCTCGAGCATTTTTCATTAATACTCGATTTTCGGTTCTTTTCTTACGATATTTCGAGCAGTGCTTACATTTATCTCCAAAATTGATGGTGCTTCTTTAATCGAATGTCTAAGATCTCCAACTAGCATGATTAGACTAAGCCTTTTCTCGTTAGACACGCTATGGCGGTTATTTTGAGTTTGTTCTGTTGGTTGATCTTCCATGGATTTCAAATAATATAGATTTTTATTTAATAATTAAGCAAATTTATTAAATTTATAATTGAGAGAAAAATGTCCAATTTGAAAAAAATGATATAGTTTTAGATATTAATGTTTAATGTTGGGTAGGATTCGATGTTATATATTGGTAAATGAATCAGTGATTAATAAAGTAGTTCGTACTTCTGTAAAGGAAATAACTCAGAATAGTACGATGGAATATTTCGTAATTTGATAAACGATATTTGATATTTTAAAACTGGAATAATAAAAAAAAATAATAGGAATAATAATAAAAATAATAGAGTCGATAGTTATGATCGAATGTTTTCCTTTTTCGTCTTTGATGTAGTGCGTATTTGGTTATAGATATTGTCGGGCATTTGTCGTTATTTACGTCCATTAAAATTCTATTATCGATATCTGCGTCCTAAGTAATTAATTATTTATTTTTAAATATTCCAATTATTAACCATATGGTGATTGATTTGAATATTACATATTTTTAGCGCAATTTCCATACTGACAATTACGATTATTAATTGGTTATTTCTGTGTGGATGGATGGATGTGTGTCCGCAGCTTTAAGTCGTATCTCCTCCTCAACGAAGCAATATCGAGG